>JAUUIK010102398.1:0-16485 GCA_032270385.1 Urticina crassicornis | reverse complement strand
GGGGTCATATCATTTTATGTAAAATATTACGGGGGGCCAAATTGTTTTCTGCAGTACGAAAGGAGAGGGCATCTTAAAAATATGCAGATCAAAAGTAAAATGCACCATCCCCCCCCTGTAATTAAGACCGGTCCCTAACTGAACAGATATTGCCAAATGAATGTTTGAAGAAGAATGTTTGAAGATCAGCCTCAATTTGGAGCCGAGCGCTGTTGTGCGTTCCCTTTCCATGATATCGGTTTTGTTATTTTCCCCTCAATTTGTCGTGGTTGAAGCTATGTAAATAAACCTTGCATTTTGGATCCCAAAGACACGTACATGCAATATAAAGGCGCACTGTTGATAAATACTGCCTTGGTGATGCTAATTTGCCATCCAAAATTCATAATAGAGGTTGCACCTTGCTTTGTTTTACTAGCCAATCGATCTATGGTTGACATTTTACATAACAATGGAGACGTCACATGCACCGTGTGTCCTACCGTATAAGCGCACCCTGGATAGTTCGTCAGCAGTAAACATTGTTTATACTGTCATAGCTAAGCTTTAGGGGGTGTTGGGGGTGTACACCCCCCACCCCCTCCCTAAAGACAGGAAAGTGCCCTTTTTACCTCGTGAATTTAGTGTAAAACAGTGCCGTAACAGTAGTGCCCCTCTTTTCACTAAGTGCAGTACATAATAGTAAACAAGAGGAGAACAGTGTTTCAAAACCACGGAGAAGCTTCTTTTTTTTCCTTTTTTTTTGGTTCTGCGCTTTTAGTTTCACGAAACTGTAAGTACTATACAGACTTGGTGGTGCACTAAATCTTTCGCAACATGCCCTGTTTGTTCGTACACCCCCCCCCCCTGAATCCGCCACCGCGTGTCGCTGATGTTATACCGCGTTGTAAGTAGGTTTGTTCTATATTTATACTATATATGTGTGTAATAACATCTTGTCTAGGTTTCTGATTATACTGGCGGTCTGAATAGATTGGCCAATAAGACCACTACCTACCACCTTCGTAATGCGACCACCTCTCTCTAATCCAAGGCTGATCGCTTACGAGAGGTTCAAATAATGTTATGTTCTAAGTCTGTTGACCTTTGCCTCTTGTAAACGACGACCTTTGCCTCTTGTAAGCGATCACCCTCCCGTAAGCGATCAAGTCTCGTAAGCGACCACCTCCCGTTAGCGACCGCCTTCCGTTAGCGACCAACTCCCGTTAGTGGCATCCGCCACTAAGCGACGACCTTTGCCTTACCCAAACGTGATGATAAGTAAACTTACATGATGCGAGGTTTGGCTCTATCTTAGTTAAGATCCGCAGTAGAATCTGGCAAGAGCTAGTAAAGAAGGAGGGGACGAGAGAGACGTAACATAATCTCTCATAATTAAAACCCACTTTTGCCTTACTAAAGAGTGATAGCTAACGAGCCGCGAGGTTTGATTCTACCTTAGTAAAGACCCTCGGTATAGGATCTGGAAAGGACTAGCTTAGAGGGACGGATGCGGAATTTCTTGTCCCTCAGTCCGGCTTTATCCGTCGGTTCATTACAAACAGTACGTAGGATATCTGTATGGCTATCATATCAGGCTATATACCAGCATTAATACCTATTATTATATTCAAAAAGGGATTTGTCATACGAAGGACATATTGAGATTAAAAAACAATTAAATGAGCAAACAGCTTTTAAGTCTGATCAGTTTTGTCTTAAGCGATCAAATAGACGGTATTTCTTCAGATAACTCAAACCAAAAGTTTTGCTAATGACTTCCTATTTTTAACATGATCTATCTGTTCTGATACGAACGTCGGTAGTTACTCTGTCGAAGGATCGATTCTCGCTGTGTTTGACGATCTTTATCTCTGTCTATAGCTAGTAAAAATTGATGGCCGGAGAGGAAATCGTCTGTCATTTTTATACTTTATTTATTATTATGAAACTGAAATAGCAGCTTCTGTAGGCAAACATCATATTGGGAGTCTAACTGAATATCTTTTTAGGGAGGTATACCTTACCTCCTTGGCTAATTACAGTCGCCAGTTTTCTGTTTTTCTCAAGTTGCGGCTCGATACTTCTCTGATTAGCATCAGTCATCCACCATCGCGCGGCCGCGCGTTATAGCGCCGGGGGTACTAATGTCGTCACAATTAAGAGCGGAACTGAGTATACAATTAGACTTTACTAACTATGCACCCCTATTTTACAAAAGATGGAATGTTTATATGAATGTTATTTACGTTATGATCGCTTAGTCCAGTCATCTAACCCTCTATACCCCCGCTCGAAAAGGGGGCCTTCTTTCCTCCGCCAGACTGTAGCCCCTTTTTCGGGCGGGGGTATATAGTTTTCGACATCAATGAAGGAAGTATCGTGTTATAAGATTTGTTACGTATACATCGACGCATTGTACAAAACTAGTTTAACACAAAACTGAATGATGACAAAATACATTACTAAATATTACTAATTCATCTTATTAGATGCATTACTAAATCAATCAATATATAGGTGTGGCTATACAAGTACCCTGTTCCAGAGCTCGAGGCAATTTATTCTCGCTCCGGCGATCCCTGCGCTCGTTGACGGGCCTTCGGCGCCTAATAACCCCAAAGCGAACAAGAACCTCTGGCGCCCAGGGTAGGATACGATTAAGAGGGTCATTTTCTCAGACTGCAACTTTGCAATGGCACTGTGATACAAGCCTGCACGGAGCCGTTGCATCGTGTAAACTACCGCGCAATCAAATTATTTTTTGGAGACAAGTTAATTGATTGCTGCAAGTTGTGTAGGATTGGCACCTAGTAAGACACTTCTGTAACCTGCGTCAGAATGCCATTAATTGCGAGACAATCTGCAGAATATATTGTACTTGTGTATCCGTCCCTAAAGTCCAGTTTATAACTGACTCTTTATAATAAAGAAAAAGTGAACCTAACGACGAGCAATCAACTTGAATTTACAATAAAGATGCGCCATGAGCATGCGCATTGGGGTATTTCAATATATGGTGTCAGAAGTGGAATTCGATAGATACGAACACAGTTAGACAACAACGCATTCCCCCTCCCCTTGGAAAACCATTTCTAACGCAAAATAAAACATTACAAGTGCTAACACGCATTGTTCACATAAGTATTGCATATGAATACTGTATAAGAACAATCATAATCCAGAAAGGCTGCCGAATCTAAAACAGGATAGGATAGTCGATACTTGGCTGATTTGGATTGGCACCCTAATTAACCTTATAATTTTTTTATTGTTGACTTAATGATATATTCGGGAAGTAGGCGATGATTAACTGCACTTCCTGAAGTAAGAACACCCGAAACACCTCCGACATTGCGACACGAAGATCATTTTAAAGGTTTTGTTTGCTTTGTATCGATTTGGTATTGAGCCGAGGATTACTCACTCAATATTTTGACCGTTTTGTTTGTTGTCTAATGATCATCTTATTGACGCCAAAGATTCCTACAAAGTCACTAATTATAGCAAGAATTTCAGAAGTAATCAGTCTTAAGCGCCATCCGTAAAACTACTAAACTCTATATCTACAAATGAGTGTCAGTGAAAATGTTCAAACGATGTCGGCTGTTTGCTATCTTCTCTTGTGAGATTAACCACATTCCATTTTGATCCACACTTAAGCCTTCTGTACTTAGCGTTTCAACGGCAAGCCATATATGAAAAAAATTGCTCTGTTACATCGATTGGTCTATTCGTATCTTTGCTGGGTCGTTAGTGGCACTGCTAGACGGATTGCTTCGCTGTCAGTCCAAGGAAGCCAACCCTGCTTGTACAGGTTTCAAGTGCCTTAATCTGTTAATCCGTGAGTAGAGAAATGACTTAACTTCACTGCTTTCCCAGACATCACGATACCATACTCAATAATATGACCATACTATTAAAGCTACACCACACTGAACAAACTTAAAAACCCTCTTCTTTGTTCGAATTCGCCTAAAGAGCTCATTGTGAGCTGCTTGGTTTTCATTCGAGGGTCAGGTTTAAGATGCTATGGTATGCTTGAGGTCGGCAGCGAAAACAGAGAACCAGTTCCACGAAAAGCGAACTCTAGATCTCGACCTCTTCGGTTTTGCAAAATGGTCGCTTTCAGCTCTAATTTTTTTGGGGCTCGTTGCCCTTTCTCATTTGATAATGAGCTAGTTTAAAAACCCCGGGCTGAAAACAAGCGTAGTAAGTGACGAGAAGGTGCTAAAGTTGTCTTCTTGCCTTTGACATCCGTTTTGCTTGTCTTTTGACATCTACTTTCATTCAAGCTTTATTAAGTTAACTCGAAATGTTTGTGTCAGATTTACAAAACTTTTGTTTTTCGGATTTTAAAAATTGATGAGTCCCATAAAACTTAGCAACATCCTCCTAAACAAAGCCTCGCCAAACTTAAAGGACGTGAGAATTTTAATTAAGAATTGACAATAGATAAATATATAATTGAAAAGAGCCCGAACCTCAGTAGGGTGGCAGAGTACAAACACAGCTGTCTAGTTAAAACGATTGACTAAACGAAACGAATTGAATAAATGAGAGGATACGAGATAAAAAGCTTGTTTTGGAGTTGATATAGAAGGTCGTGTGCCAACGGATCAAACTCAATGCACTTTCGCATAAAATACTTCGTATCAAACTGCTTGACATCTCCGTTTTCAATATAAGTTTTGTCCGGAAGACTTAAGGCTGATTCTTTATCGCAAACTTCCTCTAAGTTGAGAAGAGAAGAAGGTCTGGTTTGGGCCATTAATATATTTGGCAAATCCGCCATTAATGGTATAAAGAGCCTTCTCGGCTTCCGTTTCTTCTTGTAACTGCTGTCCAGGAGAGGAGTTTGGCTTTTATTTTGAAGTCGGTACTCGACAAGGATGTAAGCATTGATGATGAGTTAAATGAAAATGTTTTTCAAACCGTCACGAACTTAAAAAACGTATTTATATCTGTACTTTGTATCCTTTCTCTCCACGCCAACTTCGACCGTTTCAAAATGGCGGACTAGAAGTAACGCGTTGTTGGCCCGAATCACGGCATGAACTTGTATAACACTTTTTATCATCACACAGAGATGGAGCACAGATAATTTACAAATCAAGCACTATACGAATTCTGAGATATTTTTGAAAGAATTAACTTCAAGTCGGTTCTTTATTCTTTTTAGGTGAGTAGACTATATGCCTCAAGCTTAAAGCAAAAATACTATTAGGAGGAAAAATCGCTCAAAATCATAAAAGCCCATTTCCAATCGGTATGACTGTCAGATATGAATTCGAGTTGTGCTTCGCGGGGGATGACGGGTTTTTTCCTAATCTGGCGAGCAGATGCCGCTAAACTGTAAATATTGTTTCAGGCAGAGCTTTATTCTTGTAAGAACGACTGAGTAAGTAATTCTTTTCGCTAACATCCTAATTTTAATATTGGGCTTTGGGCTAAGTATAAGATTTTATATTTATCATATGCCCGTAAATCAACATGACTCATTTCATTACCCTGGATTCAGCATGCAGGATAGTGATATTCAACGACTTGAAAATCGGCCCCCCAAAAAAAAAGAATAAAAATATTCTATATATTTCTTGAATGGAAAGAAAAACATTTATCTTATTTTTCTTGTTATTGATTCGGCATTTCTTTGCGAAATATATATATATATATTTTATATATTTTTGTTATTTCATCTAAACTGACTGCCGCTGCGGATCTAGACTCGCAGGTTTTTTCAGTAATATTGAGGTTGCTTTAGCCGGTATAAATTAAAAACATTGTTTATTATACAAGAATCAATTTATATGCATGTTAAAATGACTGTCAATAATTGTCTTAAGATCTGCAGTGCAATATCGCATGGTATTATCGTAATTTCATTGTTGGTATGTATTTGCATAGTCAACATTATAGTATAGATTTGTGGTTTGTTGGCAAATAACTCAGAGGCCAAAAATATCGGATGGAAAAAGCCATGCTCTTGCTGGAGTAAAATTCAGTATTCAGGCCCGTACATGTGCTGCACAATGGCAATTTCTCCCATCGATTCTGTATTGTATTTAATCTTAAGTTCTACACATATGTGACGGGTGGATCGTTTGAGTAGATATCAATACCTTATCATTATTTTTAATCCGTTTTAAAACTTAGACAAACGAATATATGGGATCAGTGAGAAAGAAGCCGAATTAAATAGGTATATATCGGTCACATCCCGTGCTACTGCGACTCTATTGATGCAAGCAAGATGATTCAATAAGGAAATTATACATAGGCAGCCGTGGGCCAAAATGCCTAAATCATATCCAAGATATTTGTGATATGAAAGATATCCGTTAAACGGCTTTAATTTCGACTAAGTGCCTTCCTTCAGCAATCATGTTAGCGTGAAGTAGAGTGATAGGTGTCCTAAAAGGCTTTTTGCTGGTCAAGGATGTCACATGACACCTCTAAGGACAGGTGAGCTTGGCCGTATAGATATAGAGACTCTAAAACGGCTATAGATGTTTTTCCTGAGGCAGTTTTTCTTTATTGTATCCTGACTGGATCGTTGAGTTGTATTGATTTCATGATCAATGTATTCTCTTTTCGTCAATGAAGTTAATAGCCTTAGCGGATATGACAGTGGTAATATGCATTTTCTTTCTTTCCGTTCTCTTTCTCTCTTTCTCCTTTCCTTTCCTTCCCTTCCTTCCCTTTCTTTCTTTCTTTCTTTTTTTCCTTTTTTTTCTATTTTTTTATTTTTTTATTTTTTTATTTTTCTTTCTTGAGTTCTTTGTTCATTTTTTTTTATTCATATTTTCTTGAATAATTTATTAACAAGCACAGGAGAGATCCCTCTTGGTATTGTCTAGAGCCGGTCTGTTCTCACTCTTGTTCTCACTCTTGCTTCAGTACTTGGGTGAATTATTACTCATATACTAATTATATACCACACTGTTATATTGACTTTGTTGTATATACCCCCCCCCCCCCCCACCATTCTTTATTTCACTCTTGTCATGCATGAAATTTGCATGAATGAAACCAGTAATCGAAGATTACGATGCACGTGACGAAACGCACTCCTTAATTGCATTTGTTTTTGCTCTTTGTTTATTAATTTGTTTGTTTGTATATCTGTTTATTTGTTTGTTTGTTTATTACTTTGTCTGTCTGTCAGTCTGTCAGTTCATTTGTTTGTTTTTTTGTTTGTTTTTCTGTCTATTCATTTGTTTGTTTGTTTGTTTGTCTGTCTGTTTATTTGTTTGTTTGTTTATTACTTTGTCTGTCTGTCTGTCAGTTCATTTGTTTGTTTGTTTGTTTGTTTGTTTCCATATGCATACATAGCTAAAGTGTGTCGACATGAAGAGAAAAACAATAAACTTAAAAAAGGAGTCGAGTTTTAGGCCAGATTCAAACCGTAGTCGAACTTTTCATGTACCGAATTACCTTTTGCTTCTAATGCATTTGGTACACGAAAAGTTTGAAGTTGAATAAGATCAATGTTCCCATATAGAAGCAAAGTTTTTGCAAACCAAATGCATTATTTGAAAAGGAATTTTTCACATGCATTCGGAGGAGATCATACGAAAACCATCCTCCAACTCCCATTTCCACCTCAAGCATGCATCTATTCTTTTGAACATTCGATTCCAAATACATCGGGGTGACGTAGCAATAATGATGACGTATTTAGGTTGTCTAAAATAAGGACAGATTTCAAGTGGTACTAATGGAAGAGGGCCTTGATTTTGAGTTTATCAGATCACAGGTCAGGTATCTATTCAAACTGTAGATCAGGCTAAGTTCTCACTGACAGAATTTATCAAGATGCAGCAACGAAACTTCCCGAACAACAACAAAAAAACTACCCATTAACCATTTAAGAATCAAGATTTTTAAGTTAAAGGAAGTGGGACGTTTAGATTCTGTAAGCTTGTTTGTACAGAATTCCATGTGTTCCTCAGCAATAGTTGGTTTCATAATCATATAATTTTTAAGAAAAATATTGTTCGTGGCGGCTTTAGGCTCAGTGGCCATTGAGGTCAACGACTTCTCATCCACCAGTATCTGTTGTCTCGTCATCCGCTTGCACGCCGACTACTTCAATGATTTTAATAAAGCACGAACCCAACTATTGATTACACTGAAGTAACACTTCTTTTCCGTCATATACATGACAATCGCAAAGTACCGTTTTTAGCGGAATGTCCAATCTAATTTGACTGGTCAATCAATGCAGATATCGAAGCATGATTGGCCCTCTCAATGACAGCGGCCTGCAAGAATTTCGAAGTTATTCTTATATAATTGCTGTATCAGACAGAGCAGGTGCTATACAGGTTGTACGTATGTATATAACGTTACGTACACGATAGGTGCATAATTTGTAACTTATATTAAAATTCACATTGACATTTTGATTTGGAATGTCTAGCTGCACACGTCCAAATAAGCTCAATCATATTTAAAAAAATTCTGTGAATAATTTTTCCAAGCTTGTTTAGTTTCTTTTTAGTTTATATACATACGCTATAAGCGAAACAACATGAAACAGCAATGTACTTTATTTCGGTAGAGCTCGAAGATAATATCTGAAAACTACTCTCTAGATTAAATCTCGGCTGCAATTTAATTCCGTGGGACGGATACGAAATGTCACGAATTTATACTGAACATTGGACGAATTAATTCTAGTACGACTCCCACCTCAATACCCAGCTTTGAACCAGCTTTCTTCTAAAATAAACTTGCATGCCTAGATAATGAATAGTACTGGGCTATGGCTAGTATTAAGCAAACTTTTTTTAACTTGAGTTTTGGCTATCTTATCTTTGAACATTTTGCACTGTGTATGGACATAAGCTTAGTTTAAATTGCCATATCAAGGAAAGATCTCTTTAAAAAAACCTAAACTAAAATATATGCCATACGGCTATTTGAATGAACAATAATTAAACAAATATCGCCTTTAGCTATATCTGGGTAAACCTTTTTGATAACCACTCTCAGACTATGATAATGAAATTAGAACACAACACTTTCGTATTTGAACTTCGAGACCATCATTGATTTTTCTACTCATTTAAAAAAATAACTGGGGAAAAAACCCCGAAAAAACCCGAAAAAAATCCCTAAATATACAAACTCTTAAAATTAGTGCTGCAAGTGGAAGATTTTTTTATTGTAATGAAATCGATTTTGGGAAGAAATAGCGAGTCAAAATGGAAGGTTTGTTTTCAATTTTCACTTGCTTGCCGCTTTCTTGGGTACTGCTTCGAGTGCTCTAATTTTTCAATGAGTCGTATCACGCATTTGTGTGAATCTTTTTATCTTAGTTGATTCTATAGCGGATGTTTTAAAAGCTGGTATCTCGAAACAGTGACAACGCTGATTGCTTTGGGTGTCCCCAAATACAGCTGAAATCGTTCAGTAATTAATTGAGCGCGCGCGGCTCGTATGGTTTGAGCTCGTTGCGCGGCGAGGCCCTCAAGAAAACGCATATGTATTTCGAACTCTCCTATGCTCAAGTCCTTTGAAAAATCCTAAGTGTGGCGTATTAAGAGGGATTTCAGATATTTTGAAGATCCTAATTCTATTGGATTTTTTTTTTCAGTGATGTTGGACCCTTGTAATAGTGTAAGCCCCCAGTAGAGCGGTCTATAAGACAAAAGGGGCGGGTTCGTCTGTCAATCAACTTATAATATTCCGCTGATATTGGCAACAGAGGCTCAAAACTTGACTCGCGCATTTATGTGTTATAGCTGTGTTAGAAAGTTTGATCATTAAACTACTGATAATCTAGGGACGAAAGAATGACTTGAAACTATGAAAATGAAAGATGATGAGGCTAAGAGAGCGGCTACGAGCGACGAAGACAGAATGACTAGACAGAACGGAGAAGTTATGCCAGTGTGTAACATGGAGGACCAGTCGGTGACTTCACTTTCACACGCGGCAGTCAACTCGAATGGCAAAAGCCGAAGTAAACCTTCCCGAAAACGCCACAGTACAAGTTCACCCGAAGAAGATATAATTGATGGATTTGCTATTTCATCTTTCTCGTCGTTGGAGGCTTTAGAGGTAAGGAGATATGTTATTAATTGCGGCCTTCTTTTATTGAACTGTTAACAGTAACAGCTCGTTCAACTGCATGCTACTCTTCGCTGTAAACATTAGCAAATATACCAACCATTCCGTTATTTTTGATCCCTAGACTTTCCATACATACTACGGAAGGACTGTACATTGTAAAAGTAGTGTTATTAGTATTAAAACCCTGTGTATTTTTGTATTCCTTTGGCCTTTTTGTGTACTAAAGGCGGTAAGAAGTGAGCCTGTACAATGTTTACTTTTGTTAAATAATTTCTATCAAAGTTCGACATGAAGAGCACTCATCACGACACTAGTTAAAGTATAGCTCTGTCCTCCACCAGGAATTTTCACGAAACTAGATCTTTAAATCGGACAAATATTCGAGCAAAGGTGTCTTTATGGGCTCGTTTTACCCATTTCAAGTGTGTAGCGGGGTTGATGGTCTTTCGTCGGTCATTGAAGTAATCTTTCAGATGATCACCGTACACTCTCGTTATATTAACTCTTCTTCGTATGTTTTCATTCTTCGGGTCGTTCCCAAGATTGATAGCACAGCTTCATTGCTAAACATTCGTGGGATCGACCACAAACGAGCCTAATGTTCGTGTAAGGCATTACGATAGCGTTTTTGACGATAGCCCGATCTTTCGACAGGACAAGGAATCGAAATGTGGTACGAGGACTCGAGCGGCTTTCCATTTCCTTCCGTAGTAAAATTTCAACTTCGAGACCTTTTACTCAGGAATCTAGAAAACTGAGATCAAAATTTTGAATATTTTTGTTTTGACCACATTTTGAGGACTTTTTCGAATAATTCCTAAACAAGCAATAGTGTTTGTCGACTCAGGGCTTATTTACGCCCGAACGAGTAAAGTCCATTTTTCTCACTCCAAATTTTGACGGCAAACACTTCGAGCTCTCATCAAACGTTAGAGTGATTTGAAAGCCTCTAGAGTTGGTAGTTTTGGAGGGGTCTGTTTTAGCATTACGAATGAATAATGTCGAACATTTACTTTAATATAAAAGTAACTTTATATACAATTCTCAGGTGATTGGATTAAGCGATGTGTCTTAAGCGATTTGATGCCTGAGATCAGCTTGCACAAAGTCACAGTACGTATGTGAATATTGAATAATTACCGACCAGTGTTACAGCCTTTTAGCCGTTCCATCTACGTGTGATATGATCTTTCTTCGAACCATGGCAATATCGCGTCCGATTTGTTTATAATTCTTGCTGTTTTCTCGGGTCGTTGACGCTCTCAATAAAAAAAACTCTATTATTTTGAAAGGTTTATAACGCTGTCCTGGAGACTTGCGTAAAATACTGGTGTTGTAACTTCGATTCAAGTCCGCTATCTGAAACTTGGTTTTAAAAAAATTCAAATTCTATCGAGAGATAAATTACCCAATCTAAAGGTAAACCCAATCTTTCTACAGGAGAAAGTGTTAATGGTGTTAAATCAGCTTTGTTTTAAACATTGTATGTATTTGTACGCTCCATGTTTGTCGACTAAATGACCTATTTTTATATAATGGCCAATATCTACTGTCGGTTCCTATATGACCTTCACCAAAGGCCCTGTCTTGATTGGTAACAACTCCATTTGTTACCTATCCCAAGATTTGTACACCCAATTTGTCTCAGGCCTCAGTTCTCTTTTCAACACAATGTGTTTTTGGTTTCTGTGGCAATCTTTAACCATAGCAAGCATCTAGGAAGGTCATTGGTAAACACCATAGCATATCCAATAATCCATTGTCTCATTCAGTAGATTTTCAAGAAGTCCTCATCCTTCTTCAATTTAAGGATGAATGCTCTTGTAGATTGTTATCTTATGGATGTGATGTTAGCTCTAAAAAAAACTGATCATACCATTTATAATACCTTGGACAGATACACTTTACGCACATGAGATAACAGTAATTACCAGAACTTGTGCATACTTGAAGGAAAGTGTATAATTTATAGATATAATATGGTAACTGAGTTAAAGATCTTTCATTTGCCATGTTAACCAACTTGGATCTTTATAGAATTTTGATTGCTGGCATTTAAAGATCTCAATGGCCATGTTGATTTCTGATACTTCATCACCTGGTCGGCCTTGTTGATTGTTTTCTTTTGACCTTGATTTTAACATTAACCAATCCCTTGAGGATTCAGAGTTGTGTTCATCTAATATTAATGGGACTTAAGTTATAACACCCATGCATGGTAATATATTTGTCATATGTAGAGTACCTATATTGCTCTATAATTGTAAGACAATTATTGCCTCCATGCTGATACCTTGTGTCCCTAGAACCAGCTGTAATTATTGAAGTGTTTCAGAAGAAAGCAGAACTTTATATAGAACGTCAAGTGTTTTTCTTGATGAGACGAAGCTACAGTTCTATGCATTAAATTCTATCTGTTGTATTTTAGTCCAGAGCACCTAACAAGCCTGGCATCTTAAATGAAGTAAGGGCCGGCCACAGTAAAATCTCTAAATACAGCCAAGAGAATGGAGTGAGTAACAAAAAGAGAAGGGCAGAAAAAAGACGACAAAGGGTATGTCTACAAGTCATATTATCATTACCCTGTATATACAGGATTAATAATTTATAAAAGGTGCTTGTGGATCATTTAGGTTAGTCTTGTCAATTCTTCTTCCCTGTAGATAGACACTGGGAACCTAACTTTGCATGAACATCTGTAGACAATCATTTGAAAATCTTACAGTTAGACAATAGAAGAACCTCCCTAAATTAGGCTAGGGCTGTTAACTTTCAAAACAACTCAGACTACAATAAGGTTATTTATGTAGTTTGATATTAACCCCAACTATAGCATTATTGCATAACACTTTTTCCCAAAACATACTTGATTTTATTTATCTTACACAATATTTTTTGAAAACCAAATTTGTCTTTGTTCTGTGTGCATAAAGATATATATACCTTGAATTAACCATCTTTTTTCTGTTGTTATTCTGGTTTTTTATCTCTTGTGTGATTGGCACATAATAGTGTAAAGGGTCATTCATTTATTCATGCTCATTATATTGTTTACCTTTCTTGGGGAGTTTAATTTTAAAGTTGTCAATGTTAAGTTATTTCATTTGTCTAGGGTTGACAATCCAGGAGCTTGTTTGCTTTTGCTCACACTTTTTTATAGCCTTCAAATGAGAAATATTACCCCAGAACAGGTGTAGCTCATTGTGTTAGACTTCCTCCTTAACGTTGCTTGCTATTCTTAAGTACTTGAAACAGTTTTAGCTAGTGAGAATCCTTTACCACTCAATGTGTTTGTATTGATGAGGTCTGCTCTGTGTTTGTTTCGATGACCTTATCCACACATATGTTGATTGTTTTGTCTACTCATTGGACATCATGGTTATTATCACTTTTCTTTCTTATCAGTGTATTTTAGAAAAACACCACACAGAAATATCAAATATCTTCCATTCACCAGCAACAGGCATTGTTATTTTATTGCAATATAAATATTATAATCTTTATTCTAAGCTTTTCAACTTTTTTGTTTTCAAAGATTTTTTCAGAAAATAAATTTTTTTATTCTCAACTATTTTTTTTTATAATATATATTATTCATTGCTAGTTTTCATTGTTATTCTTAATTGTATTTATTAAGTTTGCTTGTTTGTTCAGTTTTGTTTGTTTGTATAACAATTGTGTATGTTTTGTATAATCAGTAATTATGTATTGTTTTTGTTTGTTTTATTGTTTATGTGTTTTGTTTGTGTAAATTCTTTATTGTGTAAGTTCTTTATTGTGTACTAATTTATTGATTGTGTATTTTAGTTTCTCTGATTAATAATCTTAATTGAATTTTCTATTGTTAGCTTGAAATATTTGATATTGTTTTTTGGTAATTTAATTGTTTGTTTGTGTTTTATAATTACTACCAGTATACCAATATGTTTTATTGTTGTTATTGTTATTATTATTATTTTTTTAATGTATACTGCACCCTCATTTTATTGTAATTTACACATGCTTGTCTTTATCAATAATTTTATTATCTGCTTTAATTAAAATAATTATTAGTCATTGATATTCACAAGGCATGGAGAGGTTGCCAAATACCTCTCCAAGCTGAAACTGTATACAATATAGAACCTGTTGAACTATTCGTATAAGAATAGGGATTGTTTTCCAGTTCAACAGCCTATTCCAATTGGAGGCATAACATACTAATGAACTTATTATCTCTCATGATTGTAAGCTGCTTGGCTGCCAATGGCACCGTAATATGCAGCCTGAAAAAGTCCTCCACTGATTGTAAAGTGCATTGAGATATTTGTGAAATTCTCTATATAAAGAACTCCCATTATTATTATTACAATATATGTATATAAATATAGGTATGAATATGATGAAAACTTCTAGCAACAGAAAATAAACCAAAGAACAAAGATTATTTTTTCAGACATTACACTATATCAAGAGTACAAACCATGTGATTTTAATTTGGATTACTATTGACACTAAATATTTACATATTTAGTATAGTATATGTATCAGAATATATGTGCATGTAGCAGAATATCTTACTTACTTTTAATATTGCTTGTATGTGAAATATGTTGATATTAAAACCTATGTACACTGACAAGTACAAAAAGTAATGTGTAAAGCTCATATCAGACTTATCTTTTATCAGTTCAAGTGGACTACAGGGATTAAATCCTAGACCTTAATGGACTTAAAGCCTGTTGAAGAATCTTATTTATTTATATTTTTTGTTTGAAATATCATTGTCAAAACACAGTTACTGAATAGATCAATATGTTACATCTGTGGTTGTGTGGTTTGAGTGCATTTTTTTATAGCTTTTTACCTTTGATATTAATATAGACATGGTATAATGACACTTGATACTAATAATGTCAGCTATGGTTATGATAACCACATTTATAGAACAGCATGTAAAATAAAGATTAACCTTTACAGTGCAGTCGGTCAAAACATGTTCCACAAGGATAATGTTTCATGTTGAATTTACCACAACATTTAAAGGGGAAAATATAGAAGAAAAAATTAAAAAGTATATATTTATACTAGAGGTGAAATTATCATTTAATATAGACAGTTTACCAGATGATAATCTAATCCCCTTAAAAATAATGAAACATTTCCTGTGATATGGTTACTTAGGGAATATCCATCTTCAATATTAATTATTCTAGGAGACTCTACTTTTTTTCATTAAAGTTTAGACTAAATTCTTCAAAATATTACAAGATAAACATGGACTTTGTCAGATTTTGCAGACTTTTTTTCTACAGACATAGCATCTGTTTTTAATAGTTACCTGTTCAACAGCAGACAAACATTAAAATATAGTTTAAAATCTGATAGTTCTAAGTGTACTTTTCCTCAAGTACTGTGGCTTGGGTAGATAATAAATTATATAATATATTAGACTTGCTACCATTTTTAGTACATATTTAATGGTATTTGTGCCATGTAGCAGATGTTTTATGATAAGACTGTTCTCTTTGACCATATTTAATATACATGTATATGGCCTCAGGGGTTATGTTGATTACATTCTGCTAAAGGAGGTGCTATACTGCTGTGATACACAAATCTGACCACCTACATATACAAATCAGTTTTTGATAATAATGGCCCACATATGAAGTTGGTATGCATACTGGTGATTTTCAAATGAAATTTCAATTTTCAAGTGAATTTTTTTAATGAAAACTTGAAGCATTTAAGTATAGTTCTTGGTATACAAACCATGAAACAAATGTATTAAAATAATTAAATTTTTTATCTTGGGTTTTTAATCAGTTAATACCATCAAATCATTAATATGCAATAGAAATATTCTGATTTCTGTTGATGTAATATTCATTTGTCGAAACTAAAAAACCTTTGTTTCAAGCCACGAAACAAAGATTGTCATGTTTATCAGTAAATGTCATTAATATCCTCCTGCTCTAGGAGTTGCCCTTTTATACCTCTTTGTACTTAAATTCCTTGAAAACACTTCTAAAGGATAGCTGCATCTATGCTGTCTACACCCATCTCTGCGCTCAGCCCCACACACAATTTTATTACACTAGTTGTTTGCCGTATATCCCTGGAAATATGAAGCTGCAAGCCAGTTTAACACACATAGTATATGTATATAAGAAACCTACCACCCCAAAGTGGCACAGCAGCAAATAACTATTATAGTTTGTTGCATGAAACATATCAGCTATAGATTAGATAACTAACAATTTCTTGAGTTAATACTGGCATTCTTCCATGTGTGATTATTTTGATGTTGATTGCACTGATCTTATACTGATCTTTAGCACTAGCTATCGGACCATCAGGGAGGTAATAACCAATATATTTATTATTATTATTTATTGTTATCTCCAGATGCAAGATGCAAAACTTAATAATTCAGATTCT
>JAUUIK010101844.1:5279-30672 GCA_032270385.1 Urticina crassicornis | reverse complement strand
AGACTATGGGAGAAATCCATACAGAACACTACGCTTGACTCACATGCTGACTTTCAAAAGGGGAAGAGAATCAGATGCAAGGTGGGAATTAACAGCAAGCCCATGACAAAGAGTCCCAAGAACCGGATCAAGTCGAAACTAGTTGGACGTACCACATTGGTGTGCAGGCAGGTGTGTTACCACTATCAAGGGATTCAAAAATTCACCAGTTCTTCAATTTTTAAGACAAATATCGAAAACTTTCCTTAGCTACTACTAACTTTGACTTGCTCTTCCTATTTCTGGCGTTGACGTTTTTTGATTGACATTGAAAGTGGGACGTCATATGGAACTAAGCCGGCAATACCAACATGTTAGCACCTTTCATTGTTTTAATATATATGTAATTTAACTATGAGCTCCTATTAGCTAACACGAGCACAGGCGACGTTCGTCAGTACATGTTGCCAACCCCTTCACTAAAACAGGATGATTCAAGGATGATACAAGGATGATTCAGGATGACACCAGCATCATACCAGCATCATACCAGCATCATATCAGCATCATACCAGCATCATATCAGCATCATACCAGCTTCATACATGCAAGCATCATACCAGCGTGATACCAGCGTCATACCAGCGTCATACCAGCGTCATATACCTCACCGTACCGATAGGTGATGTTGTAGTAGGTGGTCCTACTCCAGGCCACTTACTAGCAAATGCAGTATTTTTCAAATGTTGGTTAATAACAAGGGAAGAAACCGAAAAACACCTCTGAGTAAATTTCTGAGAACCAAAATATACCCAAATCACATCCTACGTAGCCGTTACACAAATAGTGAGAGGCGAGCGCTTTACTTTTACGCCATCCTCAAATCTCAGTGAAGACGGGTTCAAATGTGTGCAGTATTTATTAGTGCTGCTCTTGTGAGTGTGCGAAAAGTTCAGCAAAAGGCCACGCGTGGAATGTGTCTCACTACACGTGACTGTACGTGATCTCCACGTTGACAAGAACAAATGAATGTGAAGATGTAAGTTTACAGTCGCAATGCCTTCGGCAGGCATAGATATGGACATGAGATAAAGATTAGAAAGGAAAACCACGTGTCTTGATAATTGTATAACGGCAATTAGACCCCCAAAACCACGCTAAAAAACTAACAAGCAATGAAATGGAATTACCAAGAAATGTTTAGGACTTAACACAACAGCCATTGGTCATCAAACTCCATCCAGAAACAAAGATATTTAATAGCTGAACCGAATCCCCCTCTTTTCGTGGAAAGACAAGTTCAGCTTTGACCAATGAACTCACTACGCTGAGAGATAAAAATCACTCGCAAACACTTGTACAAAGTGATTCGAAGCACACCTGTGTTTATCAAAGGGATTCAACAAAAAGATCATCTAAGTAGACCAAATAAGTTCTATATCCAATATACGTGTCCTTAGGGCTTTAACTATCGATACTGAATGCTCATACTCTTACTCGTGTGACCTTGATTTAGAAATATCAGTTGGTACTTATATCAAAACAGTGCCTACATTGGTATTGTCACACTGGTATGACATGACTTAAAATAATTATAAAACTTATCTGTATTTTGATTTTTCCGCGCTTTGCTGAGCGCATGGGAGGTTTGGATGCATGGCTGTATCCATTTACATTTTTAAAGTTTATTCCTTTTTATTTAAAAAGGGCGTCGTGGCTCATTATTAGTAAATGCACACCGTGATCGACAGGTGTTCAAAAAAAATAGAGAGAGAAATGTAGGTTTGGAAATGTTGATCACTGTGTCCATATACTCTTCTTTTTATTTCAAAAAGGCGTAAGTTACGCATTAGTGAATGCACAACGTGATCGACGGCTCTTCGAAAAATAGAATAATAATTACAAGGGTAAATAACAAGTAAAACTTCGAAAACATGTAGTTCTTGAAATCGTTTACCCTCGAGCTGATTCGGAAAAAGCACTTGTCTAGCTTGTTTGTCTAATGTCGCCGAAATCACTTTAATTGAGGTTAGCACTTATGTTTGACTGACAACCAAGTCTCTCGTGAATTTCAGATTCATGCTGGAAAAGTCTGGAAAGAAATCGATAAAAAAAACTTGCATATGTCTAAAATAATATCATGACAGTGCTATGTTGTGCTTTCATCCATATCCTTAATATTCAACAAACGGTTATTGGTTCATAACATGAAAATCAAGAACCTTGATTCAGGAATAACTATGTAAATGAAATCCACTTGAAGATATATCACATCTTCCGTTAAGCTTTATAATTAAAAACAGATTAAAATGATTTGCTTTACGCTTATGTCAGTCAAGTTTCTAACGGGCTAGCCACGCAACAAATGAGACATGTACACTTGAGGTACTGGTCTGAGAGCACTGAATGTCAGAGACACAGGTAGCCCATGCAAAGTATATGACATTAACCTTCCATTTCACGTTATATTGAATCAAAATCGACAAAACCCGCAGGACATTTGCTTGTAATAATTAGCTATAGTATGTTTTAACTTAAATGCAGTTGTACACTACTGATTGCAGCAACTTCTTTCACTCGGTCACATTCCTTCCTCAACTTCGAAATGGCTGATATATTCTCTTGAGTTCAAATGCATCTGAAGTTCGCTGAAAAGTTGGTTTCTGAAAGCAAGGGAAAGACACCCTCTACATTTTGTCGAGCTCTTGTTGAGCTTCAGTTTATTCAACATTTTTGGAATTCAAAATGAACTACTCGGAAATCCAATATAAACATATGGTCAAGTCAGTTCTGAGCAACAAAGCCACCTGCAAACGGTGCCACCTGTTTACTGCTAATGGGGGAAGCAACTAAGATAACGGTCAAATGTTTGAATCAATAAATAAGTAATCGGCTTTAACTGCCACAAGATCAGTTCCACACTTTCTCAAATAAGATGAAATATACTTCCAAATAAAAAATACTTCTTATCATTTTGTGGCAAATAAGGAAAAGCGTGCGTGTTCCCACTTATGTCACCTGGCAATGTGTTTTCTTGCTCAAAAATGTTAGTTCCTAGGTTAGCAAGCACATCTTGAAATAATTGAAAAGATTTCCATTTTTTTAATTATCAATTCTAAGGAACGTCTGAAACTACAAAGGTTGCAAGAACTCTTATCCATACGAATCATCAAACGTCAGTTTATATCTAAAACTTCTCACTTTCTCAAAAACAAACAGAAAGTAGAAAATCATAGAAGTTGTCACACAGAAATAATACGGCAGTGTTTTTTACCTTGTCGAGCCTTTTAGATTATTTATTATACGACAAAATAATGTAAAAACAAATTCAAGTTTTTTCCTTCATCTCACGCTTCAGTCTATGTCAATACGCTCCCATATTTGTACGTATTATTCTACGCTGTTATTTGTACTCCAAACTGCTATGTCATATATTAAGAATACATATACTAACGCAACAAATGCTTTGTAAATTTTCTTTCTTAGGCCTTGCTTACATGATGGTAGGGCATCCATAGTGCTAGGGCCAAGTCTTTCGTTTTTTTCCCCCTTGCCGGGAACACCAAAAAAAACACATAAGAGTTGGCCCTAGCGCTAAGGTCCCCCTACTCTGTAAACAGAGCCTTAGAGGGCATTTTTGAAAATAACAGGGCTCTTATGCATGAGCAAGAATATGGGCTGACATGGCGTAACAACAGAAGACATGAAAACATTCTGGTACAGGGTCGGATCCAGGATATATATTACGGGGGGGGGGGGGGGGGGGTACGAAGAAATAAGGCCCGTTCCGAAAAATTCAGGGCACCACCGAATCTGTATAGTACTTACAGTTTCGTACATTTGAAAACGCAGAACCAAAAAAAACGTTCTCCGTCAGTTTGGAAGCACTGTTCTCCTCTTACTTACTATTGTGTACTACCTTTCAATGACAAGAGGGACATTAAGGGGCCACTTCATCTTTCCCAGTGGGGGGTGTTACGGCACTGTTTTACACTAAATTCACGAGGGCACTTTACTGTCTTTAGGCTCTAAGGATGGCTTAAACAATTTTAGGAGATTTTTTTTTACTTCAGTTCTTTTAGAGAAAGGTAAATTTGTGGAGGAATCACAAATGTCTCCTTATCCAGTTTGCATAAATGTGAAAAAGATAGAGGCTGATCTTGGTTCGATGCAGGGCCAGGGAGGAGGTTTTATATTCGAACAGGAATTTTCAATAGTGCAGGCTGAACACTCGTACTTTTCAAAAATATCCATGATTGTACTCAAGCTACGTAATTGCATATCTCAAATTGCAAAGACATTAAAGTGTGCACAAGATGCGTCTTTCAGATGTTTTGATAAGTTCCCATAGCTACGAAACAATGACGTCTTGCATTTAACGCGCGAGTTAAAATGCTTGGAGAGATAGCAAAGCTGAACTTAAAATTCACAAACTGAGATATTGGGTTATGATATCCTTAGCGAATAATTAACAAGAGTTACAGCGTATTACAAGTGTTGTTTTATGCTAGGATAAGTTTCGAACATTCTGGATAACGAAAGCATTCAAACAGAAAATCAAAATTCGCATTTTCTTTAACGCTTCCTAATGATTGAGTTTAATCACAATTAAAATAATTAAATGTAATTTTATGATTGCAAAAGATAGAATTAGACTCTTTATATTAATTACCTTATACTTTAATTACAGCTCGAGCGACAAGAGCACAAACGATGGTAAAAATACCTGAGTTATTTATACTAGTTATCAACTCAATATCTAAACATTCTTCCATCATGACATTAAATTACATGCAGTAGATGTGTTAATCTTCGTATAATACACAAAATGTTAAAACATAATCCATAGAAGACGTGCGCTGAACAAGCAGAGTTATCATGCAATCAATGATTCCCTGATTCCTAGGTCGTATCGAAGCTCATGTCGAAGATTTTTTTCTTTTCGTGCTTGTACTTTCTTGTCGATTGAAACCTCCTTGATGTTGTTGAAAGAAGAGCATACCGGTTGTCAATGTTGTGTCTATGCTTCTGCCAGGAGCTATAAAATCATCGAGCGTTGAGGCTTAATACTTTAATGGGAAAGCCTCAATGGTCGAGTAACTTTAGTACGAGTGTTTAACGCTGTTAACCGACCGTTGTATGGTGTCACTATTATTTATATGACTTGTCGGTAAATACCAAGATTAATTGACTCATTCAATGATATTTTTTCGTTTTGTTCTCGGAAGCTTTTGGTAATCTTTTAAGTAATTTTGTATTTTTTTATATTTTGGATTATCTAATCAACAATAAAAACACATCATCTTTATCTACAGCAGCATCATATTTTTCATCATCAACGTCTTCATCATCAGCATTATATAATATATTATCAGCATTATCAGTCAGCATCATCATCTTCAGCATCGACATCTTCAGCATCTCCATTTTCATCATAAGTATCATCATCGTCATTGGCATCAACATCTTCGGCCGGCATCAGCATCATCATCAGCATCATCATCAGCATCATCACCTTCTATAATGACTAACGAGCACAGCACACGCAAGCAGAAAAGCCTGGCTTTTTTTTCCGAAGCACAAACACAAGTGTGATGTTAGTGCTTGCTTATGTTGATCATTTATATTTTCAACATGAAGTATGAACCCTCGTGTACTAGATCTTCATGCCAGGCGCGCGATGTCAGGTATTCCAATAAATGCGTGAAGCAACATCTGAGAGCCAGTGTCCATTAGATGCACAAGAAAATGATGGTGCATATTGCGTATTAGTCTTTTGATATTCTCGGGTTTCTTGCAATCACAATCCTGCATGGACCAAAAACTATCCTTCCATTGTGCCAGCACTTGTTCTTGCATAGAGCTTACGTTCACAGTGATGTTAAAGCTGAAAAAGATACCCTGTTATGCATGCAATCGTGTCCACGTCGCTGATGAAAACCAAGGACTATAAGATAATGCTTCGTGAGTATTGAAAACCAGGAAGGTTTATAACAAATAACTCTTAACCCTTTTATTAAATTTGATTCATTTATCAAGTTCACTTTCAAAGCTGTTTAGTTCTAAAATAAACCATTTGTTTTGAGAATCACCGGAAGGCAGTTTTTAGCCGACAAGTACAGTAGAAGTGGCGATATTGACTCTGCATTTCAGTTGAATAGCTTTCAAAGCCACCGATCGGTTATCCAGTCACCCAAAAACAAACATCCATCGAAAGTCATTAATCAAAAGATTTTAACAGTTGACAGTTGTTGATTTTATAAGTTGTATTTCGTACCTCGGGCCATGTATATCTGTACCTCAATCTTCACATATTTGCAGAAGGGTTGATGGGGCTGTATCCGAATTCCAGTTATGTATACTAGATATTGTCTATTTGAGTGTACAACGTCATGCATGATTTTCAAAACAATTTTGATTAAAAATATAAAGTCTTAGCTAACAGATATCTTTGTTTCTCGTTTGTGACTAGTTAAATAATTCACGTGGAGCTCAGTTATATTATCAGTTAAGTCTGTTTGTGCGGTTGTTAAGTTAACCCTATTTATATAGGTGTAACCGACAATTAATCTTCCATTCGCGAACTTCGATAACATCGAAGAGTAAGAGCAGAAGAACGCGTAAAATGGCTTCAACGTAGTCGATATTTTCACCTCGCTTCGTCGGGATCCCTGCTTTAGCCAAGCCATCTTGCAGACGCTCGCAATATTCCACAACTTTGACATAGACGCCTATCCTGAGACTTACTATCTGGATGATAAATTTTTTTTTATTTTCAGCTTGATTAGAATAGGATTTGAGCTTGTTTGAGATCTTAGATTTGTATATAGCGATATCATGCTTATCGCTTCGTCACACATGTGGAACTGAGTCAGTTCATGAGAAAGAATTAAGCCTCGAAAGCCTATTGTCGTTGTGGACTCCCCAACGACAATAGGCTTTCTAGACTTTCTTTCTGATCGAGAACAAACATATTTTTCACAAATCTTCTCTTTATAGTAATCGTACTGTCTTTCTCTTGTAGACTGATTTGCATGACAATGACTTAGGCTCCAAAATAATGCTACCACACAAGTGACTGAACAGTCACGTACAAAGAGCTGGTCGGCTCGGCTCTCAGATGCATTTAAGAAATCATTCGTCTATAAAGCAATCATATAAAATTGTTTTAATGGCGATAAAACGATTACGGCACTCGACAATTAGAAAGAGTAATCGTCTTATATAACATCTATAAGGAGAGGGGATACTAATCAACTTATTAATCACTCAAATACCTATAATAAAGCTGACCGCAGTCCGTGAACTTTATGCACTGTATCTAGAAATGTGTCTGGCTACTTTACGACATTAATGTATGACATGAGTCATGGTTGATAGTTGTACGTGAAGGTAGTATTTCTCGAGATGTAGAACTTGCTAATAGCCCATTGCTGTACAGTATTGTTCATTGGGAGTCAGTGTTAATTACAAGTGCCACTACTCTAGATCTCGGGAAGCCGACCCACTTATAAATTATAACAATTACAGCGGGATTTCAATGGAAATAGCTTGTTAAAGATAACTAAAAAACCTGTAATTACAACGTCTTAAGTAAGGGATATTGATGGATTGCTCTAAATGGTCCAGGCATTATAGATATAGACCACCAATCTTTAAATATTGAAGTACGATGATTTTACGAAATGGATATGTTTACAATTGGCTTTCTGATTGCTTGTACAACAAAAGAGCCACTTCAGAGACACAAACAAGACAAAACTCTTGTTCTTTTGTTTTGCAAATAATCCATAAACCCCATTAAGGTAAATAATAAGTTGATGATCCATAACAAGGCCAAATATAACCACATCCATTAGCGACACAAACAAAAGAAATATCTATAGAAAAACCAGCGTGTACATGCAGTCCTAAAGATTTGGCAAACACCTTTTACGAGTGAATCACGTAATTATCTCAACAGTCCTTAGCGAAACGGTAAAATTACCTCGAAAGGAAGTTGTTCAAACAAACTGAAATCAAAATCGAAAATTTCAAATTTACTGAGTAAGATTTGTTTCTGCCGTAACGGAGTGCTTCTCGCTTTATGGTAAACGGTGCATGAGGTAAAGCAAGGCTGAATAGTAATCCTTTCAAAACTAATTATATGCAACTTCTTTACTTAGGACCCATTTACCAATTAACAATAAGGACGTGCGAAACTTCGAGACAAAGGGCTTTAGTTATTTATTTTGTTAACGGTTAGGTACAAGACTTATGTCTCATTCTATCCACTCTGTGGTTTCGGTGATCGACTCTTTGCTGAAAGAATCGTGTCTTTTTCTGCTTTAATTAGAAGAATCCATTAAGAAATCAAGACTTATAAAAACGACACAAGACTGTGTATACTGAAGGTGTTCTGGAAGTGCTAATTAGGCTTTAATAGCGTTATTACCTTATTACCATCAATCATCACTAGATGTAATGAATGGGAAGTTACTTATTGACACTCATTAAAAGCGAAGTGAAACAGCCGTGTTTACTTATCACACACATAAATCCAATTATTACCTGAGATAATACCAGTAAATATTTGGATCTCGCTAAGTACAATTGATTCACTGGAATGACGAAGGAAAGTATAAACCAGTTTTTTGTTCATCAATCTCTCAGTTTAGTGATTATCACAGTGGGATAATGTTGTTGATACTTTGTTTGTGAGAACTTTGCGATGTTTATGAGAACTTTGCGACAAATGAAAAATCTACGTACGTTCGAAGCTGAAAAACTAAGTTAAAAGTCAGTCTGCACTCCGAGTTAATATTCTGCACTGGGCTATGTTACAATGGATGTTACATTACATAATTTAAATTATATAAGTTTGTATAATTCTTGAAAGCCCCACGGTTAAACGTTACAACTTTGTCGTGCAATATACCATATATACGGACCAACATTGTCGGTTACAACAAAGTTAGCCCGTTAAGCCCGCACTTCATGACCGACGTGTTTCAAGTGTTGTGTAGCAAATCTTCGAGTGTTGAGCGTGGCCTTTCTATTTGTTGAAACTATCAATGTTCGTGAAAGATGTTCAGTCGAACGTTTAGCTTGGGGCGTAAAAATTTAAGGATTATAACGTAGTAAAATAATACAATTTGGCTCATTTTGTACATTAATAAATATATTCCTTCGTATCAGCTTGAATCGTCAATGTGACAACAGTGTCCACTGTTTTCTCTTTTGAGAATATTAATATTTAGGAATTCTCTTACCATTAGTCGTAACCACTTGATATAGTGAGGGTCATTAGTACGGTTTTTATGTCATCAACACAACTTAACTAGATAACTATCTAGATAAAAACAAGAATAGAAACAGTCACTTATCCCACGAAAACGAGAAAGAATGGCAGGGAAATATGAAGAATATAAAAAAAATTATTTTCCACATTTGTTTTGGCATCAAAATAACTACAACAAAATAAATGCTAGTTTAATTTGTTTTGATATCTGTAGCGCTGTTGTTGATGACAAAAACATCACTTTCCATTAGTCAAGTGAGGATAAAAACTCTACAGATAGTGGTACCCTGATCAGAAAGAAATAAGGATGGATCAATGTACCCTGTATTCCAACAAGAACACATTCAAATTATCTTTAGATATTTTGACTCTCAATGGACTGTCCAATATCTTGCAGAATCTCAAACATTTGCATTATTTCATACAAGATAGAACAGAGAGGATAGAGCATACAGCGTCGTTGTTGAGTTTCAGTGGTCAGTTTTGCTAACCAAAAATACCTGATAAGAAATAAAGATATCGTATTAACGAAAACTGAGGTCAGTTTATAAAAGGACGTCTACAAATAATACTCACACCCTAAGAAAAAGATCTGCCTAGTACGATTGACCGAAAAGAGAAAGGAAAAAAGATAGGAGATGAACAGAACAGAAGAAAAGAAAACGAAAAACACACAAATTGTTTCCTTTTCCCAAACCATAATAAACCAGCTCAGATGGGTTTTTTGTAGACGTCTGAAAGGCATTTTATAATTGAAATAATGACAAACACACACACACATAGACACATAGACCCAACGCGACCTACTGACCAAATTAGAGGCAATTTTACTGCAGATGGAAAAGCTAATCATCTCTAAGAAACAATCTAAACGTTTATATTAACCACAACACGGCCAACATAATCTATTATGGCTCAAAGTTAATACGTTTTGGTGAGTCTTTGGGTGGTAAAGAGAGTGAATTAACAAGTTATGCGGCAGATGACTCAGTGAAAAGGCAATTATCACGGGATACACTTGGCACCACAATTTTGCTTTTTCATAGAGAAAATTGTGAAATCTAAACATGAATGGAATAATAAATTAAAACCTCAAAATGAAATACATTTCTTTCATTCCGTTTTTTTAGAGCTGTATAGATTGTATCGCAAATTGTTGGTGTTCCGAAAATGATAAATAATTAATGTTTTTTTCAGCAATGGACCAAACAATTATGATTCTCTTTTGATAAGAAAAAAGATTCGCGCAATAATTTAGTATAATTTTTGGGAAATCTTCGTGTATAGTATATTAGACGTTTAATTTGAAAAGTGTTAAAATAACGCTAAACTACTGTTATGAACCAGTATAAAATATAGAAAATTGTGGCCAAACGTTTTGAAGACAACCACATTTATCGTTTATTTTAAGTCTTCCGTAAAATGTACGTTTAGAGATGTAGGGTTTTTAGACGATAAATGCGCTGAATGTTGATGAAAAAGAAAGAAGCAATTACTTGTTGTCGGCTCTGCATGGAAAAAAATCTTGAAAAACTGACTGTCTAGAACAACTTGTATATTCGTTTTTATGTTTCACTGAGATTTTCTGTGTTTGGAAAAGCGTAGAAACTAGTAAAACAAGTAGCTACAGCTTCTGGTTTGTTTAAGTTTGTATCGAATCAACGTTTGCTGTAAACGGGATAAGAGACGTTCATGATGATATGGCCGGTTACGGGGATTCTGCTGTGAGAGATGGGATGGAGAAAATGGAAGAAAGATAGGCAGAATTGACGAGAGAGGAGCAATGAGGAAATGAAAAGAAAAATGTATTAGATTCCTGAGAGGCAAAGCTGTAAACAAATGTCTTGGTCCCGCTCGATTGATTTCTAAACCTGATCATCAGAGACAGAGTCTGTAAAGTTTATTCATGCTAAAACAACTTTTATAAATCGTAATGGCTTGTTCTTTGTTTGAAGTCATTCTTGTAAATCTAAGGCACAAAGAAAATACAAAGACAAACCTTTGAGGAGACAATGGAGGTGAACGATGAATTAAGATGATGTTGGTTTTTGAGATGACTTCAAGGCACAGAACTAGTAAAGGCACCAATGAGTCTCACTGACTTGACCTGTGTGTTTTTGCCTTAGGCTGAAACTCCACTAAGCATTGCCAAAACCGAGATTCGATCTATATGACAACAACTTCAATTCTCAACAATATTTTTCATGAAAACCCGAAAACAATTGCTTGAAAGCGTTTACTTCAAACCTCCAAATAAAAAATAACCTCAAATGGTTCAGGTTTGCCAAGGAATGTTTGATGAGTTAAAAGTTAGATAATGGTGCAGAGGAAGCTAGGGTTGCACGAAGTAGAAACAAATTAATATGTGAACTACAGCGCAAATCATAGGTTATTATTGTGCAATTCTGAGTCTTGAGCATTAAGTCTGAAAAGATTTGGACGAATTTTGAACAAATTAACACACAATTACAAGTTTGATTTAAGCTTTATTAAACATTTCCATGCATAAGAGTTTTCTTTTTTGTATAATTTTTGTAAACGGTAAAAGCTAATTTTAGGGTTATCATTAAGAAAGTTTTAATACTTATTGGTATAAGAATGCCCTTTCGAGAGGATGATGTGTTGGCTCATTCACTGGATGACTTCACTGAAACAAACTTTTAATATTTCCAAAGAATTTGGTTTGCTTGCATGTTCAGAAATTCTGAAATGTTTATCGTGACTATATTGGAAACTTAAGCAAAATAATATGAACTTGATTTCTATACAATCATTAAATATTTGATTTGATTTCATATATTTTGGATCCTATACTTAGTTTTACGGATACGGTCTGTACTTGTTTTTGAAGAAGCAGGTCAAGATGTGTTCAGTTGCGTTAAATCGACTGAAGAAGCCTTTGTGACCGACTATCTATCGTAATACTTTGATTTTTGCCATTCAGCAATAACAGCAATCATTGTTGAATAATTTCAGCAGTTCTTAATGGCAACACTTTTTGGAAGTATATTTCATGCGTCTTTTCTAATCATATAGCAGTATATACAGGGAAGATTGCGTACCTTTCAGCCTCTATATCATTCTTAAACACGTCTAAGTATTTACAGTTTGTCATTCTAAATAATCTCTCTTTAATTCATCATCGAAGGGTGAGATAAAGTATCTGATGTGTAACTTTTTATCCCCGATGAAGATATACTCCAAGGATCAACGGTTTGAGATGTATGCTGTTGAAGGGGTTTAGTATTAACCATTGTGATGAGACTTGGGTCTTTCGTCGAGTTGCTCACTGACCAACTCGGAGAGGTAGACGGCTGGCCATCTGAGCTGTTCTCGTCTTTGATACCATTGGTATGATTCTCCTGCACCACTTTCAGAGACTTCTTAAATTTGGATCTTCGGTTCTGGAACCAGATTTTCACTTGAGTTTGAGTAAGTCCAAGATATGCTGCTAGATCTGCTCTTTCAGGAAGTGCCAAGTACTGTGTCTTCTGAAATCTCTTGTTCAGCTCCCTCAATTGAAAGCTGGAATAAATAGTACGAGGTTTGCGAACTTTTTTGCCCTTTCCATTTAGCCTTGGCTCGTCACATGGGCTTTTATCTGTAAAGGTTGGGAGAAGATCATATGGTTATTTCAATATCAAAGCAAATTTGTATCAATAAAATTTTCTTCAACACATTTGAGCGAACCGGAAAGCATTGTAATATGCAACTAAGTGATGCTAAGTCGTGCAATACAACTAAATCGCTAGATTTTACTTGTCCGCGTAGGACTTGATTAATGTTCTACTAAGTGTGGTATTTAAGGCGCATGAACTACTAAACGAGATGGATTCGCCATTAGCGAACAGCCTCATCCAAGGACCATAAGTCCTACGATTTCCTTTTTAAAAAATTCTCGTCATAATGACAATAAATTAGCACCGATTCTAGAGATCATGAGCCGAATTGTTTATAATCACTTATGCTCTACCTTCGTGAACAAGCTCGTGACTTCCTGGATAAGGCTGCAGAGGTGCCGCAGACAAGTACGGATGATGTGACAGTGGATGGTGGTTTAACATGGGCATCGGGAAACTGTTTCTTGTATTACACGGCAGTCCGTATTCAGGTGCAGCCGGGCCATGATAGTAACGAACAGAGTATGGATTGTAGTTCGCAGACACGGGGTTGTAGGAGTTGTATCCGTGAGACACGGGTGTACTTGAGAGTTCCATGAATGCTGACTTGTAAGCTGCGTTAGCACTGTCGAAGCGGTCCTGTGTACAATTTTGGTTCATGTGTCAGTCGTTAGTCGGAGAAGCTCTATTTGTAGACAACCCCCTCACAGATGTCAACGTCAATCTGAGGGCTTTGGCCAAGCAAGCTTGAGTGACTCGCAACAGCGGATCAATACCTCTGATCAACAAACATGCGACACGCGTGGACCTTTGAATATGTATGTTAGTAAAGTGCTCGCCTTTAACAATGGCGTATGCTAATCTAATTGGCTGTTATGATAATAAGACACTAATTACATTGTGTTTTATCTTCTAATGACTTTCACACGTAACAAAGCGGCTGTCAGAGTCAATGCCTTTATCAACCTGTATAATTTTGCCTTTGTTTAAAAGTTCGGTAAACATTACATAGACATATGAGCGAGAGATTATTGTGTTTGTTCCACGACTAACTTTCTACCCTGACGTTTGCCAAGCGTTAGGTGCTAGGTTGTATTCGCTGTTCTTACTCTGGGAAGGAAAACTCGATAGTCAGCAATGGGAAGGTTCAGCGAAGACGGTCCTGTTCAAAGATCATTAACACATTCCTTTTAATTGAACCTAAGTGTCTTTTTTCATTAGCTTTTTAAGAAATTGGCTAACTAGACTTTTTTCTGCACAGAAAAAAAGAAAGGAAGATTATCAGTAGCCGTTATCATCTCGCTTTTGGTATATGAGAGAAGAATGACAGATCCTTGAAAATCGCTACCCCAATTAGTTCTAAAGAAGGTTTTTGTTTGAGTCCAAGCACAAAAGCAGGGCAAAGTGATGACTATAGAAAGCAAAAACACAATACATTACTCTATACAATACTCTACTCCAACCGTTGTCTGTTGTTGGAATGATAACGTTTAAGGTTAGTTACAGAAAACTTTCTAAAGCGTATCAAGTGGATCGTTACTGCATATATTTTTATAAGAATCACTACGGTCAATGCAAATGATACTGCTAAGCACCCACGTGTTTGAGGGTACAGACCACACGTATCCTACCGCTGTTAGGACACGAATGATAAGTACAACTAATCTACACTAGCTGTGGTTTACCATATACAAAGAAACCACGACCAGACTAGCTAGAGACACTATTTTACAAGATGGTGATTCAAGACTGCATGTTAGATAAACAAAGATTCATTTCGTAATCTACTTGAAAACAAAAAAATATTTAACTTTCAAAAACAAACTCGTGCGAGAAAGGCTTCAGGGGGTTAGCGTTCGATATCCAGCTTGTGCAGATTAAAACTTAGGCTGGGAATCTATTCTATTGAGTCCAAAGCTAATTAGATCTATAAGTTTGGACCGCAAGGGAAGATTTGAAGAAATTCAATCGAGAAGTGCTTGAAAATTATAGAAAATTGAACTCTCAATTCAAAGGTTTTGCTCCCGAGGCGCGAGGCAATTTGTTTCTAAATTGCCATATGTGCGCTGACTGATCGACGTTTCACCCAAACTAAAGTTAATTTGTTTGGCAGAGTTTAATGTGAATTCATATCAACTTCTGGTTGATAAAAATAAATTAAATTCGCCACGCGCACTACCTTTTTGTTTGTTTGCCAGAAAAATCTTTCCTTTGAATCTGTCAAATTAACGGGTAATTACAGATAGAAATCATCCTGTCGCCATACGGTCTCAGCCGGTGTGGTTTTTACGACAAAATCTCGTACCTTTCCCCGTGTAGTTAAAGCCACGTTTATATGCTTCTATAGCATTCATTTATATATATTATATATATATTTTTTTAAGATCAAAATCCTTTTCCCTGGTCGTTTTCGAAGGGGAAAATGGTGCAATTTGTTGAACTCGATTGTTAATTGTTTATAGGTTTCTTTCAAACTGTTTGTTTTTCTTTCTTTTTTATAGCTTTGCTTTTGTGTTAGTATTAAAGGGGAACTCCAAATTTGCACTTTTTATGATGCCTCGCCAGGGTGCAGATAGGATCCACTTAATATGATCGATAACGTTTAAAACCTGACACTCGGCTATTTCCAGATTTAAGAAACGCATTAATTATCTATTTTTGAGGAATTATTTCACATATTTAGCGGATTCAAAAAGGCCAGTCGATAGTTTATATATATACATATATATATAACAGGCTTCAGTCTTTGGTCAAGCACTGCACATTATTCAGTCCTATTTAACATTTTTAATAAGCTATAGTTCAAGTTCTTTTCAAGGCTAATGCTCCCGCAGCGCTGCCCATAGAAGGACCCCTGCCGGGACAATTATCAAAAGGGCAGCTCAAATAATGAAAAACTCGCCAAACAAGGCAGTCTCAATAACCCGCTCTTTTCGAGGGAAAACAGTGTGATCGAATATTATCACCAAAAAATAACAAAGTAGATTAAACATCTTGTCGCTTTTCGTAGATATTTTAGTGGCTTTATTTATAGTGATTAAATTATACTTTCGTATCGTGGAAAAGTTCTTCCTGACATTTCGTAATCGTTTATAGCTTTATTCCGATTGACTTGATTACTCCTATCCAGTCTCCCCCTGTTTTAAACCAAAGGTTCCCGGATGTAAATCAAGTTGAAAATGACCATTTGGCACTTGTTTAGGTTTTTAACCCATACAAGTTTGTTACCAAACTCATTATCAGTATTGCTCAAAGCAATTTCAGTCTACATATGAAATGAATGAATGAATTAGTCCGTAATTTTTTGGATATTATATTTTTCCAGTGCATGTTTTTGTGTTTTATCGCTGTGTTAAATTATGATGAAATGATTGGTAAGGGTATAAGGGAAAATATTCACTAAAAATAGGAAAAAGTTGTAGTGCCAATTCGGTGAGTTTGTAACAATAATATGATATTGCTTTTGGTTTTCATTTTTTTCATGAAAATTGATATCTTTGACGTGCGATGAAATTGTTAGTCAGTTTGAAATAATATATAAAAACATTCAAAGGAGAAATATTACAAAAATGTTTATTCAGTCTGGAATGTACAAGCTCATGATGGGAATTTAATTTATTAACTCTTTAAACATTTAAAACGAAAAATACGAATAGCAGAGTAGCTTTAACTGAGAATAGATACATTTTATAACCGCTTGAAAAAAGAGATATAAGTAGTTGCAAAAGATGCTTTGAACATTGCATGAGCTTTATTTTCGTAACAGCAACGGGAAGGTGGTGGAAAGTCATGATCGTCGAAATCGCACGTTCAAAACAAAATTGATCGCATTTTCACTATATAATTCTAACGTCAAAACAACGAAAATTGACATATGTCAACTGAGGTACATAAGGTTGTGCTGCTTTTCGACTAAAATTAATTCGGGAGATTGTTTACCTAGGTTACTGTGCATTCATAATCCCACAATCACTGAAAACTTGTGGTGAAGTAATCTTTTCAATTTGGTTTCAACAACCAGTGAGTAAGTCGGGTCTCATAATTTTAAAAACTAAGATGTTGTTCCGAGCTAGGAATCCTCTATCAAACTTGAGCTAGCACCAGGCTTGTACATGTAAAATGAACTAAATAAACAAGTCCGCTTTATGATAAAAGATGCCTTGTCGGCATACACGACGGAAATTAGATTTCAAGATACAAGTTTTTTTTCATTACAATTTAAAAAGAGCGTCTAAAACTAAAAATATACAAGAGGTCGATTGTTTGTGAACCAATACATCATTTCTGCTTTTTGTTTTGAAAGAAACGTTTTGTAAGACTTATATTGGATGGATTTATGGAAGGGTTCGGCTGTACACAGCTTTGCGCTGGCGGTAATTGTTTAGAAAAATATCCGATAAATCACACATATATTCCATAGTTTAATGAAATGATGTTTGGCATACAGGCTAGCTGTCATGTTCTCTGAGATCAGAAAAATCATTTCATTGTCCACGAGTTTCGTATATGTACAAAAATATCGATAGAAAATAAACGATTTGAATAAAATATTAGACTAAAACGCTGAATTTAAACACCATAAGTGAATTATTTCTAAATGAGTTATACAATGTGCAGATCAATGAAGATAACATTAGCTCGGAAAAAACGACTTGTAATTGTAGTTTTGTGCCAGCATTTTATATGAAAAATATGCCTTTTCTGTTAAAAGTCGGGTTATATTATATCATTGAATGAATTATCACAATATGTCTAATAATAATATTATATGATATATTTTGCATGATTTAAACTTTGTAATTCTGGAAATAACCCCACTCTTTGTCAAAAACTGCAGTTTATTTTTGTTCAGATAAACATGTCACTAAACTACTTACTGTCGCAGTATTTTGGGTGGAATATCTTCAACATGCGTGAACACCAAATAAAATATTAGAGAATTACTAAGAAAAGCAAAACACCTAGTAATATACAGCTGTGTACCAAAGTAACTTACTGAGCAATAACTATTTATAAAATATATACTAAAGTCACGTTTGTCGCCGTCTGAAGTTCGTCGGACTTGGTAAACTTGGAGTGGAATTTGAAAAAAGAACCCCTTATGATCACTCACTCACAGCTATATATCAGAAAGAACACTTTAAGCCGATGCGGTCAGAACACTTCACTACACCGGATTCATGACTGGGGCAACCAGACGAAAAGCATAAAATATTTTAATGTATTATGTTCTTTTTTCCCCCTGGAAATTGGCATCAATCATTGATGCTTCGCTTCTTATAATAAAGGTTAGGTTCAGTCCTTATTTTAAGGTTCATATTTTAAAGCCGGTGTTTTTGAATTTCCCAGCTTGGCCACCGATGGTACTGAGTTGACGATCAGCTTACAGTCACTGAATAATGATGTATATATATATGTTTATTTTTAGCGATTCCTCATGCTGTTTTTAGAAAGGATCATTTTAGATCTCTTGTATTTTTCAACAATGCGTCGCGATCACTAATCGATTCAGTTGGTTAAAATACCCCTCACATTTACAGCTATGACCAGCTATAAAAGATTACTTATAAGGATTGAGGACTATATGGCAATGAATTAACCTTTTCTATAAGCTTTCTTTTAAATATCGTTACACCTACTTTTTCTTTGATTCTTTTGAAATAATGAGTCAAATTTCATTAAAATGCCTTAAATAATAGTATAAAAGTTAATACTAGAGTTTCGTCAACTTAATAATGATAGCATGACAGATAATTACAAGTTATCCAAAAACTCACTACAGTTGTCAAAATCATTGACCTCGAGTACCCAGTGAACTACACCGCAAAAAACAATATAATTTTTGTCCTATGGAGTGGGAATTGAAAAGCTTGCTTCGTTCATGGGGTCTCGGCCATTGATAAGGTCGATTACATTGTGTACCCTTTGTGACCATCTGTTTGGACCTGATCTTCTCCTGACCTTAAATTAATAAAGGCTAAGTTAAATGAGTCATTGTACAAAAAAGATGTTTCATTACAGTTTGGGACCATAGAGAGACCATATAATCCTGCATATTGTAATTAATTTTCTCCCGCTCGTAGAACTTATGATAGAGAAATGACAGTCATTTTGCTTTTTATTTTTGAAGCCGTGAAGAAAATGATTTCCCGGGCTTAATTCGTGTCAAAGATTGTGAGTCGGATGGCAGGTTCAAATTTTGTTGGCACAAAATTACGATATTTAAGTTTAAAACTATGCTGTCGACCCTCTTCAACATTCGATTTAAGTCAGACTCTAAAAACAGGATTCGTTCCTTTCATCTCTCTTGGCTGTGGAATTTAGAGCAAATTTACGGGTTTCATCATGTTATATATGTATTCAATATCCAACGCTTAAAGTAACTAATAACGGAATATTACCTCCAGATGGTAAACATTGGAGAGATAATTCGGTCTAATCTAATTCACCCCAAACTCCAATTTTCTACAAATTCTATGAAGTCGGCTTAAATATGCCCGTTAACGTCATTCAAGGTGAAACGATGTAAGTCTATTAAATGTTTTCGTTTGGTCTGATTAAAGGAAATCGCCTGCAATTTCTTCTGAAAAACGCTCTTTAGGTTTTAGGACTAACACCTGATTCGTTCAGCACAAAAAAGAAATATTTAAAGTCTTGTCAATTTTCATAAGTAAGTCAGTCGATGGCCATCTTTAAGGGGGGATCACGTCTAAACAAGCAGCATTTTCATAACTGAAAGAGTAATCTTTATGTTGAGCTATAGATTCCTCTATAAATGTTTCAAATATAGATGACTAACTGATCGAATATAACTCGTTATTCATCCCATTTTCGCAATTTTTTAATTTGGTTTGTTTTTATATTTTGTAATTCACTTCTTCGGCAAGAAAAAGAAACGGCCGTTAAAAGCCCAGTCGAGGGTAAAACCTGCTCAGTTAAGGAGAATTAACTTGCAGTATTACTACACCATACTAAACTATACTACTTCTAAGGATATAATTATTAAAAAAGATAAGTTTAGTGACTGGTATAATTTATTTTTCGGCCGATTGGCACTTTATATAATAAGTGTAAAAACCTTTAAAGAAACTTAGCAGGATTTCCATAAAGCCATGTTAGAGTAAACTACTGTGGGTTTCTAAAAATAATTACTCACTGATGTAATTTATTCGTACGATTTTCCTCGCCATAAAATAAGTAGAAACCAGCATTTAGCATTTCTATAAAAGCAATATTATAGTTAAACTTTCGTTTTCCGTGAATAATTCAATAAGCTACTGAGCAAAACAATTCATTATATTCGTCCTATTTTCACATCGTATAAGACGAGCATCAAAGAGTGATGAACGTAACCCGTTAAAGAAATCTCTCTCAATAAAGGATGCCAGGCTATGCCATAGCCAGAAAATAACCTCAATAATAAAATATATATAAATGTTTATAAATATTTTGATAATTCTTCCTGTTTTTAGAGCATGTTTTTTAAAGACCACGAAGTTCAGGGTTAAACCATTGTCCTTCGGTAAAATAACTATATTATCATATCAATGACTGAAATACTAAATTAAACAAACCAAATGAATTACGATAAACATTGATGTAAACCAAATGTTTTAAAACTTACAATGATGATGTTTTAAAATGTAGGATATTTGTCCAGAAGTTTTATTTTTGATATATAGCTATAATTATTTGAATTTTTCCAAGGCGTGTGTTAGTAATATTTTAGATATTTAAGAGGGCAGACCATCTGGATATTTTGGTCATACTTTTGAATATTTAGGCTATCTTCTATTTACTTCCCTTGTAGAAATTAACGGGCCCAAACCGGCGAACCCGGTAACAAGATTTATTTTATATTTTATGGCTAGGAATGGTTAAATACACTTGGGTAGGTGTTTAGGGGGCTGTAACTCCCTAATTATGCTAAGTACATTGAAATGTATGCAGTTCCACCAGCACGCTCATTTATAAATACACTCACAAAACTAAACACACGGTGAAAATAAATTTGGTAAACAAAACCTGACAAATACACATTAAAATATAAAGAAATATAAATATGATTAAACCAATATTTATAAAAAAATATGATAAAATAAAAGCCTAATAATCTTACTCCTTTTTGCAAATTTTGCTCCTTTTGATTTTTTATTTCGATTTTACATTTTTCCGTAAAACAAGTCTTCTTTTATTAGTGCGTGATATCATACTAGAATTTTTATTACATTTGTAATGATATTTTGTAGGCTGGTTTACTTTGTATCACACGCATGCACCCCATTCACGCCACGATTACAACACGAATTACTGCGCGTGTAAGTGAAGAAGATCGTACGTGTGTAAGTGCGTGAGGAAATCTTTCCCGATTTTGTGTGAAATGTTGTCACATTTTAACGATTTCTTTATATTCAATGAATTTATATCAAGTATTTAACAATAACTTATATATTTAGTAGTTATAACTTATATAATTGAACTTAAATCTAAACCGTAATTCAATTTCTTGTATAGTTTTGAGTACTAGTTTTGAGTTTTGTGTAATTCTTCTAGTAGTTTTTAAGCTCAAATTGAATACACCAACTTTTCGAGAAAACAATGAAACAAAAAAGTTTTAAAATGTCCACCAAAAAGAAAAGCCACGAGAGTGAAAAATTGAGGGAGGAGAAGGATTCGTTCCAAAAATCGTTAACGTTAATTTTCGCTGTCGGTCATCAATGATTATGCTCTTCAAATATATTTATTAACAAAAGATTAATTGTAGCAGTGCGTTTTATAATAATCAAGCAAACACAAATCAGTGCAAATGATATTCAATTATCAGGCTTAATATTCCAATTCACTAACGTAATGATAAGATAATCGAATCTAGAGCTAGCAAAAATCAAGAAAGAGCACCCGTAATATTTGCAGGGTAAATAGGGTTCCCTGGGAACGGAAACAAAAAGATACAACAAAGCTTTGTCAAAGAAACATCAAACGCTCTGAGAAATGCTTTGTCAAATTATCTTTTAGTATAAACCCTGAAACCCACACTTTTAACTCTTGTACACAAGCTTTTGATTGATTGTTCTAAAATGAATCAATTATATCCTCGTTGATTCCGAATTAACTCTTCAACGGGATCGTTTCTGCATCAGTAGAAACTATAAAAAACCCCCAATAAGTATACCTTTTAAAAAATTCATAAAATTGAAAGATTACTACTTAAGTGTGATTAGTTCGAGTGGTGGCTATAATGTTCTGCCTTGAAGGAGAATTCTTGCCGAATCTGCTTGGGTTCACATGGTAAAGGGTCGTTTCGTTCAAGGGAACAATGAAAGGCAACAAGAATGAAGAACTATTCTTGAGCTATCTATCTTAAATTTAAAGTGTTAGACTTAATTTTGACGTTAAAGTTTAGATTATGGCATGTAGTCCCAAGCTATTCCCACCCCCAACAAAATCAATTACGACAAAATTGATCAAGATTGTGCGCCACAACTAAAAATAGCTTTAATAAGTTGTCAATCATATCCATCAGACTTGCGTGTTTTTGTTCATTGCAAAAGTCAGAGCCTTTTTCCGCTAATTGAATAAAGTTGCTTTCATCGTTAGACACAATTCAACCATAGCTCGCAAATCCAAGCTTCTACCGTTTTTCTACAAAAACCATCCGTTGAGAAAGATTTTAACGGCAGTCAGTACTAGGAACTAAGATTATATTTACCTTGCTATAGTTGCGTTTCCAAGACAAATCTGACGAAATTAATCATGTTTCAAATTATTTTTAATTTATTTTGACAATCTTTTTTGACTTAAGTGTTACTGAATCCTTAAAACCCCTCCTCCTCCCACTAGCACGTTTTCTGTATGTGCCCATTCTCACGTTCTCAGGCTTTTCTTTTTAAATAATCACGTGTCTGCGATTTTGGCGGGAAACACTGAGGCATGGATATGCAAATGAACAACTATAAATCTATAGTCAAATCTTTTTACTGTGAGCCACCTTTCGTAGGCTACCACCTCTTATAAGCGACCACCTCTCGTAGGCGATCACCTCTCGTAGGCGATCACGTACCTCTCGTAAGCGACCACTTGTTGACACAAGAACCGTGCACTACCTTTCGAAGGCGATTAACTCTTGTTAGCGACCATAGTCTTGTTAACGATCACCTATCATAAGGGACCACCCGTTGACGCAAGAAACCAACACCTCTCGTAGGCGATCACCTCTAGTAAGCGATCACCCATTGACAAAAATCTCTTCAGTGTAAGCGACCTTATTTCGCTAGGGACCACCTGTCGCGGACGTCTACCTTTCGCAAGGCTACCCTCTTATCAGTGGATGGATGTGGAAGAACCTCTCATTATTATTATTATTATTCATTATTATGATGGCGTTAGTTGACAACTCACAATAGTGGTACCCCAATCCAGACCCTCTCTGATCTTAAGCTATATTTTTTTCTCGTCCTAACAGTGCCGGGTCGCTTGTACGAGAGCCGGGTTCATTTCCACATTCCATTCCATTCCACGTTTGTTTATCTCGTTCATTTCAGTTGTCGTTGTTGTTAATTCACGTCAAGTAGTATAGCGCTGGAAAGTTGTCGCAGTGGAATACTATCACTCGTATTTGAACGCGGTTTGATTTACAAAATACAAATCACAAGTCACCATATATTTTGTTTGACATTTCGCAGATGTTGCTTTTCGTCTTCTTGTCTCAATTTTACCCTCGCATTTCTTTCCTCGATGATATTTATACAGGATACTACCCCGGAGGTGTAAAGGGAGTGGAGTTACTGCCATGTTTGCCATCCGTAAGGGTCCACTTTTTGAACCATTCAGTATTTCTTTAGATAGGTTGTCATTTTTACATATCGTAAAACTTCAGTCCATTCCTTGCTTACGGAGGATATACTTTTGCTTCGATAGGATGAGGTTTCAGATCAACACCAGTACTAGTGGCACCCCCAGCATAAATTGATATTGTTACCTCCAATCCCCAACGATTCTCAAGAATGTCCTCTTTCTATTCGTAATTATATAAAGTATCTCAAATATGTAAGCTGATGTTTTTTAACGAAAAGGTAGTAGAAAATTGCTTGAATACCCGCTTGCACAAACGTATATAAATATACTGAGTGGTTAACAAGCTGTACAAAGAATATATGATTTCAATATATTCTGTGTACAGTGCGTTTCTTAGTTTGCGTTGCGCTTTTGCTTTTTTTAAAGCTTACATACAATGCACATACCTATCAGTTATAGTTACAGTAAGACTACAGGTTTGCAGTATTTCTTTACAACCGTCCTGTGCAATCCATGTTAGCATATACACGCGCGTAGTTCTTGCAGGCATAACTTCTTTGAATATATGGGCTACCTGTGGTTCTTTAATCCAAGGGATCGCGCACATTTTACTCCATTCCGACAATCTCGGTTGCGTAATTAAAGACCTCATTCATGTAAAAAATGTTTTACTGTTGTCTCTTTGGTCTTAATTGAGTTTTCTGCATGCGAGTGGTGACGTTCACGGTAATAACAATGAAAAATATGAAAAAAAAATGTATTTTGGCTGTTGTATCGTGCAATTTGATTGTACAAAAAGTTAACAGCTTGATCCCTCGCTTAGCCTTCAAAGCTTCCTTTTTGGCCTGCGCATGCGCAATATGACATCACTTAGTTTTTGGCCTGCGCATGTGCAAAATGACATCACTTGGAATAAATCGGGATGCTAGTCACGCGGAAAACAACGGACAGACGTAACAAGGCGTTGTAGACTCCGTGACAAGTACGAAAACTATGCCTTAGTCAGGCTGACGTGATGGAGCGCAGGGGGTTATAAGGACAAATCTTGCCTAATGACTCCCACAATAGTATAATATAGTATCCAATCTCGATTTAAGTGGACACCCTCTGAGAACGCTGTGATATCCGGAGCTTAATCCATCGGCTTAAAACAGTTTGTTTTATTGTAAACTGCACGCAGGATGAGGCTTTTCTATTTAGCTTTAGGGATCATTTGACTTCGTATATACTTTATTAGTCATTTACTGCATAAAGGAACGATTTTTTGAGAAACTCAGCAGTGGCCACCAATGTTCAGACTTAAAGGCCTATACGTTTACATGCAATAGAGCGGAATATTATACATAATATTTCGGATTCACAATGTTCATAATTCAAAAGGAGACTGAAAATACAAATGCTGAATCTTGTGCTCAGCGTTTAAGCGTAGCCAAGGCCAAGAAAAATACCATGAAATAAGACACAAAACCTTTGTAAAACACTGGTATTTGCCCGAAAAGCCTCTAGCGTGTTTACTGATTTCTTTTCGCACTCGCTCATGACTACATTGGAAGACACAAATTATATTATCATTGCCGAACGGACATTTTGTTTTTAATAGCATAGATAAAAGTTCATAACTATATTAAATGAAAGGCTTGGGTTGCTGTTTTTAGCTTGTCCGCTTCGCACTCGCTCATGACTACATTAGAAGACACAAATTACATTGTCATTGCCGAAC
>JAUUIK010101511.1:0-13390 GCA_032270385.1 Urticina crassicornis | reverse complement strand
CGTTGCTTCAGTAACAGTAACACTTTGTTAAAATAATTGTTTTTTTAAATTTCGAAGTTCCTGTTGTTATTTGAGAACACTAAATGACTGACATATTTACCGTCTTTCTCAACCAAATGGACCAATCAATGATATTTTCTGATGTTACTAAATAACTACAGGATTGACCTTTACGACCCTGCCAAGAACTGCCAAGAGAAGCCTGCTTTCGTATTCGCGTTTTCGAATTCGACTGCTGTCGTGTCAGAGTAACTCACTTTCGCATTAGATCTATAAAGACCATTTCACAACCAAAGAAGTTCGTCTTTGAAGACTTGATTTGGACGTGCTTGTCACATGGCTTCGTCTGCTGCGCTGTCACAGGACTTGGTTACCTATCCGGCCCCAAAGGTTGGTATGCAATGTCTGTTATATCGAGATTATCAGCACAAACAAAGTGTCTGTGAATACTGAGCCAAAATCAAAGTACTAAAAGCACGACTATTCAACAGGTAATTACAAAATGCTCTGTTGTGAGTTGTAGACGAAGGGGCTCAACTTATGCGAGGGAATTATACTGACAAATAAATTGGGATCAATTTTGAGATGGATGGAATCTGACACCTCCTGTCATGGGTGTCGTTCTTCAGTTCAGAATCGTTTCGAGTTCATCACATTATAAATACTTTACACAGAACAATCAACTACTTTCGTTTTCGTACCCATATCCTGATGCTGATGATGTATGGTCGGATTCAAATCCACTATAGTATACATAAAATATTATTTCAGAGCGGCTCAACTTCGTGTAGAGAGAAAAGAACTCTTTTGACACAGCATTCATGATTATTGAGTTGCTTGTTAGTTCAGATGTACGTGTGATGTATAAGTCGACCAGTATGTTTTTTTCATACATGCTTATACGACGGTGACCTAAAAGATTGTCGGGGTACCTAATTTCAATAGCTTTGTGTATATTTCTTCTGTGAGTAACCTATACCTAAATATAGCTAGACATTTAATATCTAAAATTAATTTTTAACTTCTGTGTTATGAAAAGAAGTCATTTTTGGTCGTCATTAATATTAGCCTGATATATTAACTTTATGACACATTTTTCATAGCGTATCAAAGTAACTTCCTGTGGTGATGGTATTGAGGTTAAGTTAGAAACTGAAAACTCATCCCCTCAAGAGGACAATAACAAGGCAGTTGTAAGTAGAAACCAATTATTCACGCAACAAAAAAGTAAGCAAGCAAGCAAATAATAATATACACAAGTTTATACACAATTATTTATCAAAGCAGTTGCTTGAAAACCGATAAAAGTGAGTTTCAACAGTTGATCGACATCATAGGAATTCCAACTCTATACTAATTCTTGAGCCTTAGTTGCCGCAGTTCAATTAGGCTAAGGGTAAAATACCGCGATGATAGGGCGTTTACATGGTTACTCGCCAACTAAACCTTCAACATTGCATTGTACGTTTTTGAAAGGAAAATAAGAAAGTGCAATGCAATGAAAAAACGTCAAATTTCAGAATTATGCATAGGAAACTTGACTGAAAGATGCAGCCTATTCAGTCGTGCGGTAATACCAATGCAACATGAGGCGGGGGACACAAATGTGTATAGTGAACCCGTAGTTTAATGTTATGAGATCTAACCGAGTACTGACAAAATAGGTTAAAAGTGCTATAATAATATAAAAATAATGCGTAGTTTTTATAAAGCATTAAACCAATGTCTCAATGCGCTTTACAACCGGTGGAGGAATTTTTCGAACTGCGTATCAAAATGTATTAATTTAAAAAAACCCTATATGTAGTTGCGGCAATCTTTTTATCTCTCCCCCCCTCCCTTTTAATATGTGACTGGCTTGGACATCTAAAACAAACCGTTTTTTTTTTCTCAAGGAAACTTCATTATCAGAAGCCATCCCTGCTTCCGTAGCAGACGATACAGGCGAAGGGGACATTCCGAAAGATGAATACTTCGAGACAGAAATAGAATCGAAGAACGCAAGCTTTGTTATCACGGAAGACGAATGGGATTCCATGAAACCTCGTAATATGCCATCTGGAGGAAGACTTCTTACTGGACCATGGGCACACATTTTGTCTGAGCACTTGAGGGAGTCTAATCCTTACTGCTCTTTTGCATTCCACTACAACCGCTTGAAGACAGAAAATTCCAGAAAACGACTGGCGCCATTTTTTAAGGGGATTGGTATATGTAAGATAAAAGAGTGTGGCGTGACCGTTAGGCTTCTGATCAGAGGAATAAACGAGAAGAAACGACTGGTCGATGTGTCGTATAGTGGGACCTTAAAACACCGGGTCCCTGCTCCATGGAAAGGTTATGTTCGAAGCGAGAAGCGAAACGGAATGCTGCTTCTTGGACTTGGAAGAGATTCAGAACCTGCTGACGACCCTTCAAGTACGTCACAAGAAATGACGTCAGCTTCATCATCATGAAAAAAACTGACCCCGACCGCCTGCCGTCTCGGCACACTTTTGAAATCATTTCTGGTGCTACATGGACAACTTATCCTTTAATAATCAACATCCGACAAGTGAATTAACATGCATGCATCGTGAACAGAAAAATGGGGGAAAAGGAAAAAATAGAAACGAAAAATAATCGTGGAGAAATTCGAGTCAATATACATTTTTATGACGAACTTAGGATCCCACGTTTTTAGTATCTTTGTTTCTGATTTGGTCGTGTGCACAGCAGGAGGGTGATCTGCCTAGGCTATAAACAATCACAGCCTAGATGGCTAAAATTTGTACTACGAATATTTGCCAATCAGTAGAGAGTCCAAATTAAAACTCCCAAAGCAAGTTCTAACATAGCCGGTGAGAAAAGCATGTTTGAACTTTTATAACATGAAAGACTGTTAGGTTAGATGGACTTCTGGTTAGATTGCATTCCATTTTCATAGCCGGCTGCAATTACGCTGAGGCAGTCGGCTTTACGTAGTTAATATTATATTAATGGTTTCTATTTTTTAATCATTGTTTTACAATACCATATTAATTGTATACATGTACATATATCTATTATATATACATATTTGATGTTTTTATATATCAGAATTTTATTACTCGTAACCAGTCATAAAAAGTGCACATTAACATGGGTTCTTGAAATTAAAACAATTTTCACAATAAAAACCTTTTAAAATCTTGATACTATTACATAACCATCATAAGTTAACTTAAGTGTAATTTGAGTATTATGCATGCAATGTCTTTCTTCTACCCCACCCACCCTGGCCTACTAACCAAATCGAAAGTGAGGGGAGGGGTAGGGTAGGGAAAACAGACTGCATGATTGTTTAATAGGTTTGTTTAAAAAAAAAGACTTGATGACCAATCTTTGATCAGACTTTGAACCATCTGTAGTGTGCATGGGCTGTGGTATGTTCTTTAGAAAGGACTCCAGCTGCTGGGCCTGCCTGTGATCAAACCTGTGATTGTTCTTTAGGTAAGGTAAGCTAGCCAGGGATTTGGCCTTACTAGTACTTCGATTCATTTGCTTTCTGCAGTGTCAATATACCCCTAGCTGGCAACAGTATATAAAGCGTTAATAGTGGAGGGAAAAAACGATTAAAAAAACCTTACCAACAAATAAACCATTTTTTTTATTAGGAAGAGAAAATTATATCTTTTGGAAAATTGAAAAAATATCAAAGCAAAAAGAGGATTAGAAATTGAGCATAACGTTGATTTTCATCCTGTTCACAGACGTCATACCTTTCGTGCATCGATAGATAGAAGCTTAAAGCTTCGTTCAACACCCACAATCAGCTTGGTTGTGATTAGCTTTAAGTTTTCTAAACAGACACAAAAATATTGTTAGATAAGTCGCGGATAAGTAAGCTTAATTATACCCGGCCTACTAATCAGCGATGAAATCGGTGATCGATACCAATCGATATCAATCGATACCAATTAATCGAATAATATTGGAAATCGATGGGACTGCTTATGTGACTATCGATTGGTAATCGATCGGATGAATACTAATCAATATCAATTAACTAATTGGTATCGTCTATCGTTTGGTATAGATTGTTTAACTGGGTTTCCGATATTGATTTTCATCGATTTTGTAGGCCGGGATTAACGTGTCTACGCGGTCATATTGCTCGTAAAATTCTTGCCTTACTTTTTATTTTCGGCACAAGAGCGCTGAAACTCTTCAAACTCTTTCTTGCATTTAGATCTGTCTCCATTGTTATTTTCCAAGCAAACTTTCAGGGGCTCATAATCACAAGGAGCCGCAAGTCTTGTTTTTGCTGCGGCGTCCGCCATCTTTTTTTCCCCATTACCCATAATGCCTTTCAAGGAGAAAGCAATCACTCCATACCCTAATTTGCATTTTAGATTCCAAAGACAAAAAATCCTTATTTTTTTCAAATGTCTTGACTTGTTTTTCATGCTATAATTTTGTATACTGGCTTTAAAATGTTCATATAAAAATCGATGAAAGCCCTATCAGGAATGGGGTATTTTCATAAAACACAGAAGGACCGTCTTAACTTAGGGAATCAAAGAGAGATCTGAATATGGGCCCTTATTTCGGAAGGGCGAGGGAAGAGAAGTGCGCATGTGTATTGACGAGCGCGTTGCATTGTGGGTTGGCCGTTTTTCCAAGTGCTTGAAATAGAGCGGTGTTTGAGGTTTAAACCTGGCCCAGTGGCCGACACTATTTCGCCTTTTTCTTACCTTTTATTGGATCGTGGCAGAGTTCTTTTTAATGAGGAGGAACATTCTTTAGAATACAAGGTAATGCCATCCTTTTCTTACCCTTTGTTCCTTGTACTAACCCTCAAATCGCTCAGATTTGAACCGATGTGTGGTGGAAAATCTTGCATATATTGGAGCGAAATGGATGGGTGGGTTAAGCTCTCGCCTTGTGAAATATGTATAATATCTTGGTGGATATTACGATCTGAGGGTTAATCTTTTAATACAAGCCAAATCTGTTACTCACAGTTCCTTACTATGCCTTCTATGCTCACTTTCTGACATCATTCACGCCAGAAAGGTCTCTTATAGAGCTGGGTTAGCCGACTTGTTCCACCGTCTGGAAAAAAAGAGATACTAACCAACTTTGATAAATCAATTTATTGAAGGTATTTTAGTGTACCTACAGTAGTTACAGTTAGAGTTGTAACTCAAAGATACCTAGGAGAGCATAATCAAATTTTAACAATGGTGTTAAACTTTTTTTTCAACCTTATATTTCCAGATTTCTCAAATTTGTGGGAGTCGTAATATTTCATATACATTGTAGATCTTCAAATACAATGTCCCTGACAAGACGATCCTGAAATGAATATTGTAGCATTCATGTTCTACATTAATGATCATCTGTAAAGAAGTAAATAGCCGACGGACGATTAGAAATTCTAGCCATGGTCCTCACTCCAAAACAAAAAGACGAATTGTAAGTAATTGTACATCCTATTTTATGTACATCTAGGTACTTACTATACGTTTTAGTCATTAATACACTTGTAAGACTTGCAATTCCCGATGTGTTTGCATTGGCCTTGTAGTTTGCCTATCAAGAGTTCTTGACTGTAGAATCACTGTACTTTAGTTGTAGGATTAGCTGTCATGTGTGAAATTTTTTATAATGTTTTTATGTGAAACTTAGGAGTATTGTCATACTAAATGCTATCGACGTATATTGAAGCTCACTTGAGTCCTTTGATTGGAATTATTTAGTGTTCTTAGGGTTTGTTCAGTGTTACTGACAATTTATTCTTTCTTTTCTTCAGAAACAAAGCAATTGCGGATTATCTTCATCAGTGTGGATTTGAAGAAACCCTAAATGCATTCAAGCAAGATGCAAAGATGGTAAGTAGGAGCCTGACATGTATATATATGACTAATCAATACATTATCATTATCATAATTATAAAAGAGCAATTTTAATTGATTTTTAATAGACACCCAACAGGCAATATTTTGCATGTATCATTCCCCTAATTTTTTTCAACACGAAGTATGTTGGTTAAACTAATGTTATTGACTTATTTTATTAAACAATTATTTTCATTATATTGTGAAATATAATTTGATAACAACAATATGTTTTCCATCTGAGGATGTGTGCCGTGCCCATGGTTTGTGTCTTGATGGTGTGGAATGCTTTGATAGTTAACAATCACTGGTCTTAAACAATTCACACTATTCCTTACGGTGCTTTATGACCATCATTTTTATTGCAAGGTTGTTTTTCTCAAAGCTTCCACACCGTTACAGACTCGATACATTAGAATCAGTGGGTAATACTTATACAGGATTATAGATTTGTTGAATATGTCAATTAATTTGTTATTGTTAGTTATTATCTGTTGATCAGGGTCAAGTTGTATACAATAACCCAGTGAGATTGGTGTTAGTACAAGTTTTGAATTTCTAATCAGGTTCCACTAGAATCACTTATGGCTCCCTGTACAGACTCACTGAGCCACTGGCTTTGTCTTGTTACATAATGCATGTAACACTTCAATTGTCAATTAAATGAAATTGTTGATGTGCATCACATTATGCTAACAAACAGGTTTCATTTTACATTCAGTATAATAGTATCGCTTTCCTTATTTCAAGTACCTTGGCATGTTTTTATCAAATGATTTTTCTGAAGAAAAGAAAATAGTTTTCAGTTCTGATCTACTAAAATTAATATATTTACAGGTATATTTTTCCCAAGCATGTAAAGTGAAATATTTTGATGAAAAGTTAAAAATTCCAATGAAATTCCTTTTACCATGCATGCAGATTTCTTTTGAAATTGTTGTGTGTGACAATGAACAAACAGAGTTATTACATTCCCAATGCCTGTAACCTACACATTGTACCAGTATAATAACCACTTTGATGATCTAATTAATAATTTAAATGTTTTATGCTCAGTGGATGTTGTATCAAGTATTAGTGTTCTTGTTGAATGTTTTTCTTATTTTTGTTTAAGTACAGTAAGGAACAATATATAATCTATTAAGCTAGTATTCTGTTTTTCTATTATTCTATTCCTAGTGTATTAATAGATCTGATATCAATGAAAGGGGATACAGCCTCACAGGATGTGGAAGTTAATGGTTCCCACTCTGTCTCATGTTTTATTGATAATTACCATTTTTTACAGCCAGGAGAACTGGAAGCAAAATATAATGGTTTACTAGAAAAAAAATGGACTTCAGTTATAAGATTGCAGAAAAAGGTATGAGTAAAAAAGCATGTTTGACAGGTGACATTGATATATTAAAATTCCTATTTCACAGCTATGATGCTATCTGGAATAAAATAAAATTAATGTTTACTTATTTCATTGAGATTGTTTGTGATTCCTTTTGTTTGATTACCAAAAGCACTGCAGTCAAGTTAGAATTTAATTAAATGTATTTATTTAATCTCTTGTAAAAGAAGAATTAGCAACTAATAAAAACAGAAATCAAGAATTATTAGCTTGCTGTTATTTTAAACCACGTTCAGCTCAGTTCAGCTTCTCTTATTAAAGAGTTGTTTGTCCAGACAAATAAATTATCTTTCATATTCCAGGTGATGGACCTTGAGTCAAGGTTATCTGAAGCAGAAAAGGAAGTTCGCATTGGTGGTGGTGAGGATACCCCCGTTTTATTTATCTTACATTTACATAATTATATCATATGCTGGAGGGAGTTCTTTAATGATTGTATATACTGGTAGGTGCTACACCTGGTTAGGGAAGTGGGTGGAGCTTATAGCAAATTGGATTTTCTCATTTGATCCCATGACAATAATAATAATAATAATAACAATATTACATACATACGTACCTTATGAAGTATTCCATATCATATATTTGCAGGACCAAGTAAAAACAGATCACCAGAAGACTGGATACCTAGACCGCCAGAAAGGTTACTACTTTGAAATCTGACATTACAAACTGAATTTATTAACATTTTTATCCTGAGCTCATCTTCCCAATACTCTGTTGGGATGTATCTTTTATCCTGAAAACCTTTCTTCAGTTTAATAATTTTGAATATATATCCTCTGTCAAACGATACACTACTGACAACCTTCTGACACCTCACCAACAGTGTCTTCTGGATCATATTTTAAACTATTACCATGTAGAGTGTAGTAAACCTTTTAACCTTGGTGCATTATTCATGTATTTATAGATATTCCTTGTCAAGTCATAGGAGTCCAATTACAAAGGTCCTTTTCCATCCAGTATATAGGTAAGTATACATGCGTGTAACATGACTACAACTTCAAGTGTGTCTGCATTGTACACCACAAGTGAGTAGTACATTTAAATTAGAAATTAAGTATAATGTTATTGACCAAGTGTGTGTTCTAGATAGATGGTTTTTGGTCTTTTTATTTTCATTTGCACATTGTCAGAGCTTTAGATGAGGTCCAAACAAATATAAGCAAAAAAATTAGACATATGTCTCGCTATCTTGACCAAACAAGCTCAGTCAATAAAAGTTTGTTATATGACCTTTATTAATTTTATCATATAGTCAATTTATGTAGCTTGTGCTGCTAATGATCCTTCAATGGTTTAGACTTCAGGACTGTATCTGCTCAGGGAACCAATCAGAATGTTCTATTTTCAAGTCGACTGGCATATAACAAAAAATATCAATTAATGAGATCAATATTGATAACAAGAGACTTTTTATTTACAGTGTAATGGTGACGTCATCAGAAGATGCCACTGTCAAAGTTTGGGACTATGAAACAGGTGACTTTGAGAAAACACTGAAAGGACACACAGACGCTGTGCAGGATGTGTCCTTTGATCACACAGGAAAATATTTAGGTTAGTGAACCAAAACAAACAAAATCATTTGGCAAATGAAATTAGTTTTATTTTTTTGAATAAAAGACCCAGGTAGACTAAGTGGAGGGGACAAATGGAAGGGATGGCGGTGGAGAAGAAGGGATAGGAGGAAAGGACATTGCTATATATAAATTCACTATCAATCTTGTTATAGAGAGTTAATTTTTACAACAGCCATCTTGTATGACATAACAATCTTTATCCTCTAAGAAATGAAATCTTCATGCAAAATTATCCCATTGTGCCTACCTTAGAAGATGGCCACTGAATATCCTCTCAACAGTTATAAAACATGGCTATGAAAAATGGGCATTTAGCACCCCTTCTGAAAATTCATCAAAATCAAAAATAACAAATATCACTTGAAGGACAGAGTTAAAATTAGTAAAAATCCAAAGCTTGATATAGAATGTGTTAATATTGAGGTTGTTATGAATTTTTGAATCTCAAAATTTTACAAGGTAATGTATGTTGGCGAGCATATACATTTTCTTCTAAAATTACAAAACGTAAAAAAATATTTTTTTTATCAATATTGAACGATTTTTTTCAAACATTTGACTTTTACTAATTTTGGCACAGTCTTTACAGTTGCAGTATAAGTTTTTGATTTTAATGAATTTTCAGAAGGGGTGCTAAATCCCTATTCAGGAGCCACCTATTTACATAGATTAGTATCCAGCATCTCATGTGTTTATGTTTTTTTTTTCAGCTTCATGTTCTGCAGATATGACTATAAAGCTATGGGATTTTCAAGGATATGAGTGTGTGAAAACCTTGCATGGTAAACTTGATACATAAGTGTTCCATATGCTAACTTACATAATTAGAGAAGTATATTGGTCAGCAGAAGTAAGGCATCCATAGACGAACCATGTCTAAGAGGTTGAATATTGTTGTTATAGATACTAACCATACTACCACTAAAGGTGTGGATACAAGGTGCAATTTTCTCTGCAACTTGTGTCACAATGGCATTGCAACACAAGTCGCAGAAGTGTTTACAAGGTGCAAGGCTCACACAAGTTGCAGCAATCGTTGTCAAAAGTAGAAGTGAATTCTACTTTCGGCAACAATTACTGAAACTTGTCTAGCAAAACAATTCAGATTGGAAGGTCAGTTAGACAGAGAAATATTCCATGCCACCTGTGTCACAATGCCATTGTGAGACAAGTTGCAGAGAAAATTGCACTGTGTATCCACCCACACCTTATACATTACCAGTATGTATACAATCGTACAAATATTTTACTTCATCAAATTATAATAAAATAATAATAATGCATAATATTTATGCCAATCAGGTCATGATCACAATGTATCTTCCATATCATTTATGCCATCTGGAGATTACTTAGTGTCAGCTTCTAGAGACAAGACCATTAAAATGTGGGAAATAGCTACAGGGTAAGTCAGATAAATAATATTAAACCCTGTTATCTCAGGACTTACAGTATTGATATTGGTAGGCCAAAAGTTAAATGTGAACTTGCAAATCAAAGTTTTGTACCAGCGTGATATTATTAATTTTGTTGGAAATTATTTGAATTTTATTTAGGTATTGTGTGAAGACTTTTCTTGGACACAGGGAGTGGGTGAGACGGGTCAAACCAAACGCTGATGGTAATTCCTTTTACTTATAGAGTTATATTGCAAACATCTACTGTGTATGTTGCCTGTCCAGTTAATGTGGCACTGCGACAAGATGTGGGTTTTTTGGTCAGCAAAATTCTCACATTGTTTTATATATCCTGAGACATTACACATGATCATGAACATGTATGTAGGTTCCAAAGCCTGTCAGTAGCCTACCCTTCCATGTTTTAGTGGCCTTTTGTTTTGACACTTTGCTTTGCAATATTCCATTGTCCTTTTGAATATTTCCAATTGAGTAAGTTTGTGCAATGCTATGGATGGTGACCCCCTTTAATATCATTGTTGATGTTATGTTTGTCTAACATAATCTTCTAATTTGCTGTTTTACAGGCTCTCTTTTAGCAAGTTGTTCCAATGACCAGGTAATATCTGGGGCCTTGAATTCAAAATTGAACTATAAACTTCCTTGTTTCAATAAAAAAATATCCTCCTACATTCCTGAAAATGATTGTGCTGGACAAATTAAACATTAATTATGATATCTTGATGATGATAATAATAAAACAATTCAGCATTGAACATTTTTATGTAATGCTTTTATCAGTTGTAAATAAGAAAATTTCTTTTTTAGACAATAAGAGTTTGGGTTGTTGCAACAAAAGATTGCAAGTTTGACTTTCATGATCATGAACATGTGATTGAAGATATTAATTGGGCACCAGAAAGTGCACACCATGTAATCAATGAGGCAGCAGGAATGGAGGTAGGTTACATAGTACTTTCATCTACTTGTAAGTACATACACCAGCCATTTTTTAGAGGTGTAGCACTAGGAGATGCCAAATCAAATCTGGCAAAATGAAAGATAGGGGCAAATTATTTGAAACGTCATTCTGAGGGGGTGTCACACTCTGCACCCCTATCCTGAAATCTGCCCCTGCAGAGAACTTCGACATTGTTTAAGGTCCACTTTCTTTGCATTAGACGTCACTTTTTTGTTGTCCACAGTTGATTTTCAACTATGATCTAAAGCAAGAAATTAACTGTCACTCACATTTACGTTATTTAAAGTTTCTGTCAGTTGATTTACTTGTAAGTTCAAGTTAATAATTGATTTTGCAGGGAGGAAAAAAGGGTGGAAGTCCAGGTCCTTTCTTAGTATCAGGATCCAGAGACAAGTCAATCAAGATATGGGATGTTAGTGCTGGTGTCTGTCTTGTTACTTTGGTAAGAAAAAAAAGTTAAATTGTACAGTTTTGTGATCTTCAAGGCAGAGAAAAATTGTGATACTAGAGAAGAATTCATATGACTGTGGAAAATTTGCAGTACATATTTCATATGGTGCTGTGCCCCAGCATTATGATTGGGTCACTTACTAGACAGTGGCCTTGTGCTATATGATTGGTTGTGCAGCTTTTCTAAACCATAATATTACATTTTAAAGGAGCGAAAGTGTAGAAACTAATTGTCTTACCTATTAAATTAGATAAATCCTGGTACAACAGTTTCCGGGTTTTCAGAATGCATGGTTATATTCTTTAATTATTGTTATTATCGCAGATTGGCCATGATAATTGGGTACGAGGTGTAATGTTCCATCCAGGAGGAAAGTACATAATTAGTTGTTCAGATGATAAAACTCTTAGGATTTGGGATTATAAAAACAAGAGATGTGCTAAAACACTACTGGCTCATGACCATTTTGTGACTTGTATAGGTAAGTACAGTACTCCAATATGGAAATACCAAACAGCTTATTAACAATGATATAATCATAACCATAGCATGTTATACATGTATTTGAGGTTAAGCTTTGGCTAAGCTAGGGGGTGCTCCTTATATCTCTGGACCCCCTTGAAGCAAGGGATAGAACCAGGATACAATAACTTGAATCACTGAGTCCTGGAAATGAACCTGCCTACAGTGGCTAAAAACGGCCTCCCCACCCAACTTCTCACCCCCCTCCCCCCCAATTGTGGCAAGGAATCCGTGGCAAGCATTTTCATCACTATGCCATCCATGCTACCTATAATTGCCATACATTAAACTCAAGCCAATTACTTTCAATGTTTTGTTTTTTTGTTTGTTGATTATTGCTCATTTAATTACTACAGATTTCCACAAGTCATCCCCATTTGTCATCACTGGTAGTGTAGATATGACTGCCAAAGTATGGGAATGCCGTTAAGGTCAGCGACCAACCAACCAACAAAACAATAAAAAATACAGTAATTCTAGACTATACAAGTAAAGAAATACCTAGCAGCATATAATGGATTCTGTTTTATGTCATGCAAACACAATGACAAGTTGCTTGTACATTAGGGGAGAATGAAACAGAATTCTTCCATGGCTGCCTTTAAATGAGTTGCAGATTACGAGCTGTTGGATCTTATTTTATTCCCATGGCCAATATTAAGAGGGTATATCAATATTGGATTGACGTTGGAGGAGCAGATGAATAGATCTGCCATCAACGGAAAGAGACATTATGCTATTATATTTTGTATGTTAAAAGCTAGAATCTACTTAAGCCTGTAGAAGGGTTTGCCATTATATTAAAATTAGGTTTATATACAGTGAAGCAGAACCATGGTCACATGATCCAACATTGGGCCATATTTCAAAGATTGGAAAAATAAAAACATGTACCTAAGATTGTTGACACTTGACACAAGAGCTCTGAGTTATCCTGATCCCTAATTCACCTGCCTTTTTTGTTTCACTAAAATTGGAAAGACATTTTGCAATTTTTTAATTATTGCTGTGCATCAGTTCTTTCACTTGGTCCTGGTTTTTGTTGGCAATGTTTATACAAAAGCTGTTAACAATGGGCAAATCCAGTGCTACATGCAGGGCTCAAAATAATGGCCAGTCACCTGTCAATGTCCGGTCAAAAAAGACCCATGACCGGTCAAACTTTTGTCATGTTTTCATGAAAATATATGTT
>JAUUIK010101400.1:0-13803 GCA_032270385.1 Urticina crassicornis | reverse complement strand
GTCAAAAAGTATTCTGGAGAAGGGTTGGCTGCTATGGCAATTACCAGTTACCATGGTTACCGTGGACTGAATTATACAGTGGCTATAAATACCTCATCACACTTATATAGTGAAATGCGCTATATAAGTATCCCATTATTATTATTATTATTATATAGCAATCCATTATCTGAATTGGTTATCATTATTTCAGTTTCTTTTTATGTTTCGGAGTATTGAGTCACTCATCTAGGTTGTCACCCATATCAGCTCAAGTGTTTCAAAGACGGGGTGGTTTGTCAAGCAGCAGAGGAGTGTGTGGCTATCTACTAGGTCGATGCTAGGTTATCAATCTCATTAATAATTGATGAGATAAGTTATACATATGGCTATAGTTATCAACTCCGCCGCTGCAAACTAATTCCAATTTGTCTTTTTTGCCAATCATCAATGATTCCCATAATAAGATTAAACTCGTGTGCTGTCTGCCATGCATAGGTTTAAACGTATCTACTCATGACATACATATTGGCAAAAAGATCAAAAGGAACTATTATGAAGAGTAGTATTGCATAAATACCTTCTGTCCTTCATAGTAGAAACTGTTCAATACCTTCTGTCCTTCATAGTAGAAACTGTTCAATATCCTTCCCAGACGTTTGCCATGAGAGTCTTTGGCTTAAGAAGCACATTTTCCCTTTTAATCCAAGCTAATCCGGAATCCAAATATCTGTAATTAGGTTTCTGAATGATTCAATTAATGAAGAAGTCATCAGGTCGTCTGCATCCAATAAGAAACGATTGTTATCTTAATTGGCAGTAATATTTATCCAGATGTCTTCAAGATCAGGCCTAGTCCAGTCTATACATCTTATATGTCAGTATGCATGGCTAGTGTCATTAGTGATTGAAAGAGTGTGTGAGCGAAGGGGCCATTGTTGAGTAACATATTGGGCATATCTACGATAGGTTTAAAGTATTTTGTATTACAATGTAGTAGAGCAGCATTTTTTGTGCCGCCATAGATTACAAATGTCGCATTTAACTGCTCGGATATCAAGGACATTTGGATTGTATCTCTCTCGCTTGTACACGTGCGATTGGACTCACAGGGGCTATACCAGTAGAAGAAATACTGAAGTCTTGAAGTGTTTATGCAATTCACTGTCCGCCATGTCTCTTCCGTACACAATGACTCACCTTGCTCTGTGTTTGCCAATGCATTCCGCATGAACTGTGGCATACCTTTCAAACAATGTCCATTGTCCATTCAAGAATATCTGCACGTGAAAAGCTATAGTGTGCAACATTACACACCTTTCATTTGTTAGCGCAATCTAGCACATCTATTGTTTCAGTTAAGACTTTCACATTATATTTTCTGCATAGTTTAAGTCTGCCGAACACAAGAACGAAATCTTTCAAATGAAATATTGATTTTTGTATAGTTACTATGCCTTGTCAGTGATGATATAAGTATAAGATAACAAAGGGGGGTTGCTAGTCACCTAATCCACCCCCCCCCCCCCCCCACCTAAATCAGCCCCTGAATATATTATATCGATTATACACCTTGGTTGCGGTCTATAACCCATGCATATATGGACATACCTTATCACACTTGACTTGGTAAAACATATGGCAGAATTTTATCGTTATTAATAAATTAATTAAATTACTGACGGTATTCTCTTTAACTTATTTGTTCTTAGGGTGTCGGAAAAAGATCTCAAAAGATCCATCCTTTTCTCCCTGCACCAATGGAGAGATGAACACCTCTGACACGACAGCAACGAGTTCGAGCTCAATGGACAAGAAGTCAAAAGAATCGTCCAACACAGATCCTGCATCTTCTTCTTCCAACGACAAAAAATATTCACTAAAAGGTTCTAAACTCATAGCATTGTTTGATTTCGAAGGGACAGCATTTGATGACCTTACAGTTCTTGCTGGCGAGTATGTGTACGCCAATCTAAAAGACCAAATAGTTCCTCATTGGATATGGGCTTATTCACCTTATCGTAAACGTTCAGGGTTTATTCCTGAAGAATTCCTTAAGGAACCGGTCATCACTGATATATGATGGTTTGCATGAGTGTAGCTCCCTGGGATACAAACTGAACTTTCTTTGGTTTTGGAGTGTGCTTTTATTTTGTTTGATAAATTGTGATCGATATTATATTTACTTATTATGGCGTCGTTTTCTTTTTGTTCATAATTATTTTGCAATACCCATCCTTGAAAAATGTCTTTAGGTCAGGTATGCAAGCTTATGGCTAGCTAGACTAGGGTGAAGACAGTTAGGATGTGACGTGTACGGGCTATAGCTTATGAACCCAATCCACTACTTTGTTCTACCTGACCATCTGATCACGTGCACTCCTACTAGTAACCCGATAATAACCAAGTATACCTGAATCGCGTTCCAAACTAAAATGAGCTTTTCCATGTTGTGAAAAGTACGCCCAAATATGGGCTGTAATCCTAATTTACTTTATAATACAGGCATAAGAAGTTTTCAAAATTGTGTATTTTAGACTAGAGTTCGCTGTAATTTGATCGTATTTTTCACAAAATGGAAAAGCCGATTTTAGTATTAGATCTTAGTAACCATTATATCGTATTTCCTTATCAGAATAAGTTGTCTAAGGCTTGCATGACATTAAATGGTTCATTGTATTCTTGAATCTTATGTTTCACTACATTCTCATCATTTCGTGTTTTTTTTCTTGGTATAGAAACATAACTCCATCACAAATTATCGACATGCTTGCTATTGAACATTGGTTGAAATCTAATGTCTGAAGTCAAAACTTTGAATATATTTGATCCAAGCTCATGAATAACATAATATAAAAATATAAGCATATATTGTTGGCAAAATAAAGTTTGTTTGATTTTATAAAATTGTGTTATTTTTCTTATTTCTTGTTGTGTAAGTATTGAAATACTAATATGTCACAATATCGTTATTAAATTAACTATAAGCCAAGTTATATATTGTAGTGTATTTAGTATATAAGTATACTATATACGTCATCACACGTAGTGTTCACTTATAACTACATTCGCTTTCTTCCGCTTGTTACATTTAGGACAATGTGAAGAATTAAGATCTGTTTGCTGTTGTATCTCAAAGGGGCAGAGATTTACAACAGATAATATTGGACTGCAGTAGCATTCCTGGGAACAAATGCTTGTGGAATCTACGTCACCAGTAACATGACCTTCTTTACCCGATATACCGCGTCTACTAGGAGGTATTTGTTGCTTATATTCACGAACTGTAGAGTCTTTACCTCTGTCTGGTATGTCTGACAAAGAACGCTGGCTGTTAGAAAGTGATGTTCGATCAAAAGAGGAGTAAGAAGATTGTTTAGAACCATCTGATATATGCGATGTACGAGGTGACAGCCTTGGTGAAGATCGTTCGTAGGATGGCGAAGCTGCTCCCTTCGATATTTTCCTGCTCTCTTTTAACTTCTCACAAGCTCTCCGCAGAAGGTTGTTTTCCTTTTTCAGAGTAACGTTTTCGTCTTTTAATTTGTTAATGATACCTCCCTTGTTGGTACATTCCTCTTCTAATCGTGAATTTTCAAATATCATCTTGTCGAGATTTCTCGTGCTTACTTCGTGCTTTTCACTTGTCAAATTTTCCACCATCAACGATAAAGCATCTATCTCTTTTCGTGAGTTCTCCTCTTGTTTATCAAGAAGTTCAAGAAGATGGCTTTTCTGTGATTCTTCCCTTCGCTTCTCGCTGTCAGTGTTTTCTAGTCTAATATACAATTGTTGTGTTTCATTTTCCAAGTCTCTTATAGTCATCAATTGAGATTGTATGTCTTTTTCTAAAGACTGTAAGCGAGCAACAACCATCCTTTTTTGTTCTTTGAGTTTCGTGTTTTCATAGAACAGATTTTCAAGTTTCTCACGGACCATATTGTCCTTACTCTTGTGGAGGAACAGCTCTTGAATTTCATTTTGCTGTCGACGATTTGCATCTTCGATGCGCTCTTTCTCTGTCTCTGAACAAACAACACGATCTTTCAAAAGCATAATTTCTCTATCAAGATGACGAACATGTGTCTCCAATTCCTTGCTTAAGACCAACAGTTTCTTGTTATCTGTGTACAAGTTCTTTAATTGTTGATCCTTGGTCTTAATTTCTACAAGTAAAGCCTGGTTCTGTGTCTCTAGCTTCTTCTTGTATGCATACACTTCTTCAACCATCGAGTTTTTCTCATCCTCCAATATTTTATTTCTGCTCTTCAGTTTATTACACTTTAATTCCAAAGCCTGGTGTTTTTCCGTGACTTCTTTGCATTCGACCAGGCTCAGTTCATCTGACGCATGAATCAGTTCTTCCTGCTTCTCGGTATTGATTTTGGATTTCATTTCTAGGCGTTTGTTTCGTTCATAAAGTTTCTCACATTCTTTTTCAAGATTACTAAGTTTTGCTTGAAGCATTTTCTCGTTCTTGTCTGCTTCGTAAAGTTTGGCTTGCATTTCTGAGTGCTCGCTACTTATACTCATTTTCTCCTCTCGTTCCGAAGACAAACACTCGACTAAAGCTGTAAGTTCTTTCCTGGTATCTGCACCAATATCTTCCAATACTTGGCGTTCATCCAAGATCTTGTTCAACTTATCCTGCAAGTAATCCAACTTATTATTCATTATGTTTTTCTCGTTCGTAACATCACTCAATTCTCTTATTATAATGTCTTTTTCTCTAAGTATGTTTGGAACATCCTGGTCTCTTGCTTTAATAGTATTGTCCTCCAGTTTATCAACCATATTATGTAATTCACTAATGGCTCTGTGAAGCTCATCACCTCCTACAGCTTGAGCAGTCTTGCTATCAGCATCGATTTCTTTGTTTTTTCTTATCCCATTCAAATTTTCAAAAACCTCTTCATCGCCGCCAGTGAACAGCTCAAGAAGCTTTCTGGCCCTGTCCAACTCAATGGTTATCTCAACCAGTATCTGTTTGACAATCTGTCGGTTACTTTCGCTTCGCGTTCGTAGGTCCTTCACCTGAGATTCAAGAATAATAATCTCTTTTCGTGCACTCTCTAGTGATTCTGCTCTTGCAAGATATTCCCTATCAAGTCCTTTAACCTGAGATACTGCAGGCATTTCAATCGAAGTTACCGTAACCTTCTCAACCAAGCCTTTCTCAAGCACTAATCTCTTGCACTCTTGTTCATACTTTTCTTTGTCGGCCACTGCATTTCTTAAACGCTTTCTCAGTTCTGCTTGAGCATTGTTGGATGCTTGTAAACTTGCTTCAAGTTTTCCTTCTTCTTCTTTGTGTTTATTGATCACGTCTCTTAGCGTGTGACATTCTCGTTGTATAGTCTTTATCTTGCACTCACCGTGAACTCCTTCCTTGGATATTCTGTACAGTTCATCTTGAAGTGTCATCAACTTACAACTTGATTCCTCTAACTGAGCTCGCAGTCTCATGTTTTCTATCATGTACTTGGAAATCTGTTCCTTTAGACTAAGTGGCTCATCGTGATTCTCTGTTTTATCCATATCATCTACTGCGCATGACTGCAACGTGACTCCTTCCTGCATAACTATATCTTCCCGTACAACATTTGGTCTCTTATTCTCAGATTGAAATTCTTTTAATTTTTCACATTCTGTTTTCAAGTAACATATTTCTTTCTTACTTTTTTCTAAAGCACAGGTTAATTTCTTTATTTCGTATTGCCCTTCTTTCAGCTTACGAATGTAATCCTCTTTTTCTTGAGGTGTGACTGCTGCCCCTGGTGCTTTGAGAGGGTTTCTCGTTTGAATCCTTTCAAGCTCGGTTTTTGATTTTTCTAAGTTGTCCTTCAGATTCTGTTTTTCTTGCGAAATAATGGCCTTGGTTTTCTCATGTTCTGCAATCTCCTTTCGCAGATCGATTTCCACATTCTCCAATTTTTCTAGCTTTTCATGTGTTTTTATTTTCTCTTTCACAAGAGCTTCTATTTTCTTAGTCATGTGTTGCTTAGTGTCAATCAGTTCGTCTTCAAAATCATCTCTTTCAGCTAAAGCTTTGTCAATCTCATCGTGCAACTTCTGACGTTTTCCTCGCATTTCATCTATCATCTTTTCAAGCTCTTCTTTATCTTCGTTAGCTTCATCTAAGCGAATACGTAGATCGCTATTCACTTCTTTCATTCTGCTTAACTCTTCTTCGAGCACTTTCTTTTCCTTTTTAGCAACCGCTATTAAGACATCAAGGTTTGCCACTTTAGCTTTTAAGTCACCCGTTAGCGTAGATAATCGTCTACCTGCATTTTTATTTTCCTTTAATGCTTCGGTTGTTTTTAGTTTTTCATCAGACTCCAACTGAAGATTCTTTTTCAAAGATTTATTCTCTTTGTTGGCTACTTTCAGATCTTCTTCTAGATGTTCATTTGTATTTCTCTCATCGGCGAGTTGTCGTCGTAAACTATCAACTTCTCGGTTAGCGCACCCTTCATCCGCCAATAGTTTTGCGTTTTCTTGTTTGATATTTCCAATCTCTCGATCTCTTCGTGATTTATCTTTTTCTAGAAGTTCTTCTTTTAGAAGTTCAACTGTTTCTTTCGATTTTTCTTGAACAGTCTTTAGTCCTGCATGATCTTTCTCGAGCCTCTCCAGTTTGGCTTTAAGCTCATCAGTCATCATCTTTTCGTTTTGTAACTCCTCCGTCAACAACTCTTCATTTATTTTCTTCTCTGTAGTAGCTTTTTCAAACTTTGCGGTCATTTCATCACAAGATTGTTTCAACTTTTTGACCAGCTTCTCAGTTTCCACACGTCTTTGTTCCCCTGAGTTTAAAAGCTCCACGAGTTCGCCATTTTGCTTCCTCAGTGATGCAAGTTCATTTTGTGCCTCTCGTAAACTCACCTTGAACGTTTCTTTGTCTTTTTCTAGAGTGGCAAGAAGATTTCCCCTTGACTTTAACTGTTCTTTGAGGCTCACAAGATCTTCTTCAAGTTTATCCTTTTTACTTTCAATTAAAGATCCTTCTTCTTTTGCTTGAATGAGTGCCCTCTTCTTTATATCGATCTTTGCCTTAAGAACTTCTATTTCATTCAACATATCTTTCGCTTGTTTTTCGAAGATGACAATACTTTCTTTAAGGTCTGTATTTTCATCAAGGATTTTTTGCATAAAATTCTTAGACACACCGAGCTTTTCGTTAAGATTCTTCAAACTGTTCGATCTTTCTGCCAATGTTTTGTGCAGTTTGACTCTTTCTGCATTATCACTGTCAGCAGACTTATGCATTTCTGTGTCCTGAGGTTTACCCTGGTCGCTTTTAACATTTTCCAATTCACTCTTTAGATTGATTAGCGACGTCTCCATTTCTTCCTTTTCTTTCTTTGAATCATTTAGCTCACATTCTAGCTGTTGAATTTCTTTCTTCAACTCAGTTGTTTCTCTTTGGTGGCGATGCAGCATTTCTTTTATATTCTTCTCCATAGATTTCATTTCAGCTTCATAAGTGTGGTGCTTACCTCTAGAAGTGCTTAATTCTATTTGTAGCTCTTCCAATTGACGTTCATTAGAATGTTGGTCTTGCTCACTCTCTTTGCTTTGCTCACCTTCTAGTCGTGCAAGATCAATCTCAAGTTCCGCTTTCTCTTTATCTGATTTACTAAGCTGTTTCTTTAATTCCTCATTTTGATCTTTCACACTTGGAAGAGTCGTTTCACTGTCTGTTTTAACAGTCTTGTCAGCCGTTTCTTTTTCTGTTTGCATTTCAAACTCAAATTCTGGAGCAGACTGATAATGTTCCACAACCTGTGACACTATGTCATCCTCACTTTTGGAATTCAACGGATCCACGTTTGCCTTCTTGTCACATACGTCATCTTTCTCTTGTCTTTCTTGTTGTTGTTGTTGTTGCTTTAAAATAATTAGCTGTTCTTTCAAGCGACGACATTTTTCTCCAAGTTCAAAGGTTTCTTTATTCATGGATATATACTTTGAATTCAAATTATTACGCTCTTGTTCTAGTTTCTTGCAGTTGTTGCAGATACCAATGCTTTCATGCTGTACCTTCCCGTCAGGTTGAGTGTCTTCACGTTTTTCTTCTTCACCTTTTACGGCTTCTTTAACTGCCTTCTGAGCTAAAATATTCCTTTCTTGCAAAAGTTGTTCGAATGAAACTCTCATAGTTTGTAGAAAACTTGATTTCGTTGTTAATTCACTAGAAATCCTTTCGTTGTCTTCTCTTATTTGTCCGAGTTGTGTTTGGAAGCTAGTATTGTTTCGGAAACTTTCTTTTAGTTTCTTAATCAAAAGCTCAAGTTTACACTTTATATTGTCATAGTTTTCTTGGTTTTGTGGAATTTCGGATTTCTCTTTGCTTCCTTGACATAACAACTTCTGAACTGACTCTGTCTGATCTTCTATGTCTTCCCTTTGTAGAATTGCCGATATTTTTACGTCCACCTCTTGTACAAATGAATTTAGGAACTTCGTTTCATTTGTGTAGTTTTTCACGTCTTCATTAATATTTCTAATCCATCCTTTTAAGTCACTGACTTTTTTCTTCGTGACTTCCATGTTTTTGCAAGTTTCCGCGAGGAATGTCGAGTCTTTACCTGTAGTTTCTTCATCAAACAGAATAATCAAGTCGCTCAGTAATCTATTCAGCTCCTTATTTTCCTTCGTTAACTCCTGTACATCCTCGGCTGCTTTAGAAACTCTTCGCATTTCAAGTTCTTGCTTGAGTGTTTTGTTCTTTCTTTGTATAGAATCAAGTTCAATTTTAATCGCTTCGTAATCTTGTTTTCCAACCTTTAGAACGCTGTTGAGTTCTTTAATTTCTTTGATCGACTTTTCCTTGCATGTTCTTAATATCTTTATTTCTCTTCGCAATTGCTCATCCGATTCTACCTTTCCCGCCAAAAGTTGGTCTCGTGACATTTTCAGTCCTTCAACTTCGCAAGAGAGCTGTTCGCATTTTTTTTCTAAGGTGTCTTTTTTGGATTTGAGTGATTTAGCGTATTCGGCAAGTTCAAGCTTGTTTTCCATTGTGATAATCATCTTCTCTTCCAACTCTATTAACCTTTGAACTCTTTCATCTGCTTCTCCTTTTAAAGAAGCTCCTTCATTTGACAACGCCTCCACTTGTTTTTCCAGAGCTTCAGTTTCCTTGATAGATTTTTCCAGCTCCATTTCTGAGGTTATAAAATGTTTGCTTTCCTCGAGAAGTTCTGCAAATTTGTCGTTCAAAGACTTGTTTTCTCCTCGTAATTTTTCTGTCAACTTTGTTAGCTCTGCTTTTTCAAGTTCTTTTGAATTCAAAAGAATATCTTTTTCTTTTGTAGTCATCTCTAGTTTGTTTATAAGTTCACAAAGTTCTTCAATATTCTTTTCAGATCCGTTTCTCAACTCTTCAATTTGTTGTTGTTGTTTTCTGGGCATATCATTCTCTTGAATTTCTATTTTGATGGGCTCTGCACCCTTTTCTTTGCCCAAACCTTCTGTATCTTTGTCGTCTTTTATTTCGTTTCCAGTAGAGTTTAGAGCACTTTTGAGCTGACATCTTAGCTTTTCCTTCTCTTCTCTAAGCTTTTCTAAAACTTGTACGAGTTCCATGTTGTCTTTGGAAGCGACCTCAAGCTCTTTTTCCAGGTTTTCTTTTTCTGCCGAGATCACTTCAAACCACTCCATCAGATGTTCTTTGTCTTCTAATAAATCTTTTCTTTCAGAATCCATTTTATTTCCTGAAAGATGTGGCTGCATTTGATTCAGACCCAAAGTCTTTTCTTGGTCTTCTAGTATGTTAGTGACATCTTGTAATTGGGAAGTTACTTGTGCAATAATGGCTTCTAGTTGTACTGCTTGATGATCAGTCTCTGAGATGATTTTATCCCCGGATATCTGAACCATGGACACTTCTTGTCCATTTTGGTTGAAGTCGATCTCGCTTTGGACGTCATTTTCAATGTTACTTTCTCCATTAACACTTTCAGGACGTTCGCTTTCATTTAGTTCCTCGGCCGTAGATAACGTATTGTTTCCAATCCTTTCTTTGCAACAACGTAAACGTTTGATTTGCGTTTCAAACTTTGCTTTTTCTCTGGATAACAAAGTGAAAGATTCCTTTAATCTATCAACAACTTTTAGATGTTCTTCTCTGTCATTATTGGAATCTGTTTCTTTACCGATGTGTGATTCGTCAGCCTTGGACACAACGTTCTGTGAGTTGTCTATTTCATCTTTTACGTTGCGGTCAAGATTTTCATCAACATGTTCGTTTCCGTTCTGACCTTGCTTCGAAAGGATTTCTGTTTCTTCCTCCTCCTCAGGAATAACCTTCATTTCGGCTTTCTTATCATGAGTCTGATGCAGGCTTTTGAGCCTTTCGACCTCTCTATTGGCTGTAAGAAGTGACTCCTTCATAGTTTCGTGTTCGTTTACCACTCTATAGAGCGATTCCTTGAGAGTCTGGGCTTCATCCAAAGCCTCAATAAGGGACCTTTTGTATTGCTCTTGTTTGCACAACGCCTCCCCAAACCTGTTTTGAAGTTTTTCTTTACTTTGGTAGACATTTTCTAAAGCATCAGCTAAATTACTTTTTTGTTGTCTCATTTCGTCCAGTTGTTCTGTTACTTTTTCCTTTTCTTCTGTTAGTTTTGTAATGAATCCTTTCATCTGCTTCTTCTTCTCGTCTATCTCACGTACGGATTTGTGCAAGGCTTCTTTCTCGGTGCATAAAGCATCAAGTCGATTCTTTAAGATGTCATACTCGTCAAACCTTTCGGCTAGTCTCTTCTTCATCTCATTGACTTTGTTCTGTAGTTCCCCAAGCCCAACGATGGATTCTTTTAGAAGAACATCTTCGCTTTTCTCGTACTCGTCCATCACTTCCGATGAATTATTTTCTTTTTCTGAAACGTTTCCCTCCTCTGGCCTTAAACTGACTTTATTGACCTCATCTATCAATTGATGTATTTCTTTTAAGTTTTGTTTGTCTTTCTTAGTCTTCTCCTTTAAAATGTTTAATTCGTCACGAACATCATCCCTCTGCTTCATAACCTCTTGGAGCCTATTATCCAATACTTCGGAATGTCTTTTAGAAACAACCTTTTCCTCATTCGCCTCTTCTAAAGATTCCATAGCTTCCTCCTTCGCTTCTTTAGCCTCACGAAGACGAATCTTTAGCGTCTCCACAAGTTCATTACTGTTGGTCAGTTTATCTAGATGGATACTGTTCTCTCGTTTAAGATGAATGATAACATTTCTTAGTTCCTTTTCGTTCTTTTTACGTTCTTCTAGATCTTCCTGTAGTTTGTCACGCTCCGCTTCCAGCTCACACACAGACTCCTGGACGTACTGTAATTGTTCTCCTAGAGCGTGGATCTTTTGCTTCATTTCTTGTAGCGATTCTTCAGCTGCAGAGCTTACAACGCTCACGACAGGACTAGTAGGTCGAGTGTTTTCCGTATCTTCAGTATCTAATTTGTTAGATGAAGTCGCCATTCTTCCATGGATCTGATCTTCACCAATCGCGACTCCTCCTGTTGATAGTCCAAGGCTTTCTTCATCGGCTAACGTTTGAGGAAGCTGAACAGATTCTTTATTGTCATAGGTATCAATAAGCTCAGAAGAATGTTTGTTTTTGTGTTCATCTTCAGCCTCTTCTTTTTCCGATTTGTCTTCTTCAGAGACTTTGTCCTTCTTGGTCTCTTCCTCATCGTTTCTTTCAAATACATCATTTTCAAGATCTGCTTTTGCTTCCCACTGCTCAAGAGCAACCGTTAATTCTTCAATCTGCATCTCGAGAGACTCGTTTCTTTCTAACTGATGGTAGAGGGATCCCAAAAGGCAAACTTTTTCATCGTCTAAAATTGCTTTTTCCTTTTTAAGTTTTTGTACATTATTCTCAAGCTGTGATTTCACAGCACCAAGTCTTTTTACCTCTCGCTGAAGTGACTCTTTATCAACAAGTACGGCTTTGGTCTCAATTCCACCCAAAGCACCATCATTGAGAGACTTAGCTCGCCTCTTTTTCAGAAATTGAAGCTCTTTTGAGTTTTCTCTTGCTCGCTGTTTGTTAGACTTTAAAAGGAGAAGTTCTCTTTTCATTTTGGTATATCCTTCTTCTATGTCTCTTTTATCCAACTGCAGGTTTCTTATATGCGACCTTTGGGATTCTAACAGCTCTTTGCAGGTCTTGACTTCGTTTAGAAGATTTGAAGTAAACAGGTTTTTTTCATTCTTCTCCTTCAGGGTTTTCTCTTCACTACTTTGGACAGTTATGCCGCAATTTTCTTCAACTAATTTACTGACTTCTCTGTCTAAATACTCGAACACTTCTTCCATTGTTGACTTGTTTTCTACTTCGTCTAGCATGTTCTCCAAAGCTTTACAATTTCTATTTTGCAATCCTTTTAGTATTTGTGATATTTCTTTATACTTGGCCTCTGTTCGCTTGAACTTCACTTCAAGGTCTTCGTTAAAAGAGTGAAGGTGCTCTATCTCGTCAAGAGTGGTGTCCAATGTCTCGTTAATCTGGGTTCTAAGTTTGTTAATCGTGTCTTCCAAGGTTCTTTTCTCTTCTGTCAGTTTATAGTTTTCTTCGTCTAATGTTTTGCTTTCTTCTTCTCGTTCGTCTATTTCTTGTTGCATGTCAGTGATGTGCTTTTTAAGAGCCTTGTTTTCCTTTGTTAGTTTCGCCACAAGCGGTGTAACATCCTTTTCTTCCATACTTTCCATTTTGATAAGGTCACATTGAACCCCGAAATCAGCAAACGAGACAGCATCATCGTCGTTCTTTTCCATGCTCTGCATTCTCATGATCGTTGACAGCAAAATCTTTCTTTCAGAATACATTCTGTCTAGTTCACTGTCAATTAAGATAGAACCATCACATGCATCGGGTACATCCGTTATAGTAAGAAGTGTTTCCTCGACATGACCACTCTCTTCAAGCCTTTTCTTTATGGCTGAAAACCGTTCCTTTAGCTTGGCATTCTCTTCTCGTAAAGTCTTATTCTCATTTTCAAATTTTATATGTGACTCTGTTTTCCCATCACGTTCGTTCTGTAACGACTGTACTTCTAGTCGGTATTGAAGCTGGTACTTAAGAAATTTAATCTCATCATTAAGATCTTTCTTGTCTTCAAGAAGTTCTACCTTTTCATTTTCTAGCATTTCTATCTTGGCTTTGTAGTCTTCTTCGGTGAACTCCTCGGCTTCAGGCATGGAGGAACATGAAGATAAAGCGGAAGCCTTACGTCCTACACCTGGAGAAGAGGCTGATATCCTGTGTCTTATACTTTCTCTTCTTGCCTTTCCCTTGACAAGTGTCCTCTGTAACAGTCCCATCTGGTTTTCCAGTTGTTTAATTTCACTATCAACAGAGGTAGTTCTCTTTCTTATTTCATCAGCAAAGTCTTCTGAAAGACAATTATCCTGACTTTCTTCCATGTTGGAACAGTCTTTAACAACATAACCATGAATAGATTCTAAATGAGCCCCCAGTTTACGTCCTCTTTCTGTCATGTCTGCTGTTAATTTCCTCACAACACTCAACTTGATTTCTTTGGATTCATGTTCGTCTTGTATTAAGCGGTCAAGAATATCCTTCAGCTCTAAAGGAGACAGATTATCGTCTCTGTTTGTGCCAACACTGTTGATTTTTAAGGCTCGATGCTTTAGAGATTTGTTTTTACTTGAATCACTGTGAAGTAAGGTGGATACATGTAAGTGAACAGTTCGACTCTAGCATAAATATGGCAAAATGTGTTTCTCAAGTGTGCTCTCTAAAGCAGTTCTGGCTTAAGACAAGTTTATCAGAACTAAAGCCAAGATTCGACAAAC
>JAUUIK010101289.1:0-16711 GCA_032270385.1 Urticina crassicornis | reverse complement strand
GAGGATTGAACCCACGACCCATTGGACCACAGCGGTGAGAGGCGAGCGTATTACCGCAACGCCACCCATGCCACCCACAAACCACTCACAAACCACCCACTTTTTTTAGTAGAAGTAACCGTTATTTTTCTAGTTTTACACAATTCCTATCATCGTTATTATATCATTACTGTAAATTGTTTTTGGTTGAGTACCACATGTATGCTATCTGTCAGATATTAAGTGTTACCCTCCTTAAATAAATAATTTATTATTTATGAATTATTATTATTATAAATTAATCGATAAATGGAGATTATCTGTATCTGTTTCAGAGGTGCAGACTTTACTATCTAAACTCTCACCCTCTAAGGCAACTGGACCAGATTGGACACCTGCTTTAGTCTTACGGCGGTGTTCAGAGGTTATAGTCCCCTCATTGGCTGTCCTTTTTAACTTATCTCTCCAACAGGGCAAAGTACTCTCGGAATGGAAACTCGCCAATGTCGTTTCGTTACCCAAGAAGGGCGATGCCCATGAGGTCACAAATTACAGACATGTCTCCTTACTTTCTTTGGTTCCCAAGCTTTCTGAACGTGTGATATTCAGTCAAATCTCTGATTTTGTCAAGAATTATCTTCACAATCTTCAATATGGCTTTCGATCCAAGAGGTCATGTGTCACTCAACCTCTGCATGTGCTTCATGAACTTGGCCGCGCCTTGGACACAGGTAAGGAAATCAACATGGTTTACCTGGACTTTTCTAAAGCTTTCGATTCTGTTATTCATAGTAAACTGCTCTTTAAACTAAAATCCTATGAAAACTCTGGTCCACTTCTCAAATGGCTCTCTGACTATCTTGGCGAATGGAAACAGCGTGTAGTTGTTGAAGGTCTTCAGATTTCCTTGATGTGTCCTCGGCCCTTTACTTTTCTTACTGTAAACGATCTTCCAGAGGCTGCTAGTAGTTCAACTGTAGCACTATTTGCTGACGACAGTAAATGCTTTCACGTCATTGAATCACCTTCTGACCATGATCTCCTCCAGCTTGATCTGGATGCCATGTGTGATTGGTCAACATCCTGTCAACTGAAGTTTAATATATCGAAGTCGTTCTTACTCAGGTATCTCGCAAACGTATTCCTTCAACTCAACCTTACTATCTTAACAACCAGCTTGTTAAAAGTGTCATAACGATCTTGGTGTGGTCGTCAGCAATGACCTTTTAAGCGGTTCCAACACATCGCCGGTTGCACTGCTAAAGCAAACCGTATGCTTGGGTTTCTTCGCAGGAACTGCATGCTAATGACTGACACTCACTAATATCTTGCCCCCGTCCGCTCTCACTTATCTTACGGTAGTGAGATCTGGGCACTTCAGAACTCCTCACGTGACTTATCACTCTTGGAAAGCGTACAAAGACGTGCTACTAAATTTATACCAACGTTAATTAATTTCTTAGGATGGTATTGCCTAGTTCTTCTTTGTTTAGATTTAACAAGAGAGGGTAGCTTCAATTCTGTAAGATGGTTGACAATCTTGTACATCGTAGTCAGACTTGCTATTTTCCTTCTTTGTTGTAATGAGGGCCATTCTTGTCATCGTCCCTGGGGATCTTTCATAACATTAATAAAGCGTGCTGCTCTACGTTGAATTGCTTCAATGCTATCAACGCTTTCTGAAGATGAGGGTCCCATGCGCTGCTGGCATACTCCAGTTTTGGTCTGACCAGAGCAAGATAGGCGCGTTCTTTCACCTCCATAGGGCATTTGTTGAGATTCCTTTTAAGAAAACCAAGTGAGCGATTGGCTTTTCCTGTTATCTCTGTGATGTGATTGTTCCAGTTTAATCTAATGTCCAGCTAAATACCCAGATACTTATAATGTTGTACTGATTTTGAGGGCTTATTGTAAAGAGTGCTACTATAGGATTGTGACAACGATAAACTCGAAGAATTAAACATTTGTCAGCATTAAAACAAAGTTATGCTCACTAGGTTGTAACGTTATGATATAGAAATTTGTTCTTATGTCACTTTCTCTTCTCTCCGCTCTTCTCGCTCCCGATCAGGACAGCAAAATCTACTTCAAACAAACTCTTGCAGGACTACACTTTTTAGGAATTCTTTTTTTTTAATAGAATCGTATTCCTCTGGAACAACCTCTCTCCTTCTATACGTAGTACCACATCACTTTCATCCTTTAGGTACCAACTTCACTGTTACTACTCTTCTAAATTGAACACTACTTTCGACGTTAACAGAATGCGGACCTGGAAAACTTACTGTTCAAAATGCCGCTCCTACAATCCTACCTGTTGCTCCTAAAACTGCCTTATTTAAACTGTAATTTAATGATTTAATTATTAATGTTATTATATGTTCACTCCTTCAACTCACTCAAATTGTAAACACTTATAATATTTTTATTATCGTTTCTTATAATTTTTTGTTTGGCTGCCCTTTGTATGGGACCTGTGTCCTGTTGGTCAGACCCTCAACCAGTGTAGCAAAGTGTATTATTTTTCAATTTCGTTTATTATTATAATTGTTTTCTGTTGTAAGTCTGTATTTTGTTTTCGTAAGATGTGTAATTATGCTCACTAGGTTGTAAAGTTAATAAATAAATAAATAAAATAAATAAATAAATAAAATAAATAAATAAATCAACCATTAAATCATGATTCTGAGAGTGTATAAATCATAAGAGTGCATAAATAAGTGCATAAATAATAATAATAATAATCAAGCTTATATAGCGCTTATAGCAAAGGTATAAGCGCTTTACAATAAGAATAAAACAAATAAATAAATTGCAAAACAGATTTAAAGAATGCCCATATGTTACGTACTTTATATTTCTTTAACTTCTTCGGCCTCTGTGGTGTAGGCATGCCTATTTCAGAGCAATTCAAAGGTCCTACAACAAGAAAAAAACGTTAAGCTTAGCTTATATTGACGTTTTGAAAACAATATTCGTACATAAATAAAGATCTTATTACCTCCCGTATTTGTATTTGAACACACTTTAATGGACACTATCTTTTCCCCTTTGTTTTCATTTAACTCACCTAATTTCGTTTTAACGTGTTCTTTTGATGTTCTTCTTATGATTTTAGAAATCGTGACTTCCAGAGCCGCGGTATTTCCATACTATGAACATTCGCGCGAAAGTAAATTAAGTACTACAATATTACAATAACGAATACTAAATATGAAAATAAGAATATACTTTAAGAATTTCCATAGTTTTGTGTTTTTTAGAAATCGTGACTTCCATACTATTTCCATACTATGGAACTTCGCGCGAAAGTTTGGAAATGTTAAGTTCCATACGATGGTTTTGAGTCTTTCTAGAAATCGTGACTTCCATAGTATTTCCAGAGTATTTCCATACTATTGAAATGGCGCGCGCGCTCGAAAAGGTATGAAAATGGAGATTTCCATGATATTTACATACTTTTGTCCATTTCCATAGTATGGAAATTGTCTAGAAATTCAAATTTCCATACTTTTTCCATATTATTGAAGAGGTCCGATATTTCCAGGGAATGCTGATATGAAAGATTAAAAAGAAACATGAAAACAATTAACAGAAACGGTTAATTGCATTTTTAATTCGCTTCAGCGAAACAATGGTTCCAAATCGAGGATGCACTTGATGTTTCAATACATTTAATGTATTTTATCATGTCCAACCTCGACTTGCAACCGTTGTTTGGTGGTCAATAAAGCGAATTCGGGACAAGTGAACAACAATTGTCTCATACATAAGTACTTATGTATAACTTACAAAAAAGATGCTAACTGTTCTGATCTTTTAATGGCGATTGAAATTGATTGAGGAAATTAATGGTTAGTCAATAAAGCTTAACTAAAATCTAGAATATAAGAGAAAAATCGTGGCTGATGGTTATTTCTGTGGTTGGATGAGAGTTACAAAATGCAACAAAAGTCTATTGATTGATATGCTATATCTTAATAATAATATTATACTGATAATAATGATGGTTATCTAGCACATTGTGATTTAGACACCAGTCCCACAGGTCTTTTGATAGGTATGATAGGGGAGGGAGGAGTGGGTCCCCCATCTTGTTTATGTATGTTACTGCCGAAATGTTGTCCATCAATAACATAATTTGTGCTATCGCCCGGTCCTTGGTAAAGGACTTTATTGCTTGTGACCTCGCTAGGAGTTCTAGGTAATTTATGTGGAATGCGGTCTCCATCCTTGTCGCAATGCATCTGTCTCTATCAGTAAGTCTGTTGTTTCCTGCAGGAGGGGCTTTTCCATTCCGTGCTACTAGGTTGTCTTTCCACCACTTTACCTCCAGAAGGGCTTGTGAATCTAAATGAACTGCCGCTTCGTAGGTTTTGTGAGCTTTTAGCACAGCATTCTTTGCCTGCTGAAGGTTACCGATAGTGCAGGGGGCTGGAAAGACTGTCTGTATAAAGGAGGACAGGAGGCCCAGGAATTTTGACAATTCCCTTACCGAGGTGACTAGGATGTCTAGTAGGTATTGACAGTTTGATTGGAAATTTCTTATTTTGTCTCTTGGGATTCGTTGAGTTTATACGAAATCCAAGAAATTCCACCTGCTGTGAAAAGTCCAGTACCGATTTTTGATAGCTCACTATCGACGGATAAGACGGATCCCTCTCTAGCTGTCTCAGTGTTGCCCACACTGGTTTTAATAGTTTGGTAAACACCATTGAGGCAAATTCTAGAAGAGAATTCCTCCATTAAAAAATCGGATAAATATTTGGTGTCTTTCCCACACTGGTACTGTTAGGAAGGCGTCCTTTAAATCTATCTTTATCATATTGTCCCATTTTCTTAAAAGATCTTTCAGCATTATAATATATTCCATCTTGAAATGTTCGTAAGGGACAAAGTAGTTCAGGGGTTTCAGATTGAACACAGGTCTGTACCCTCCCCCTTTTTGGGTACTACAAACAGGGAACTGATAAACTTTGGTTCCTGACGTTGAATAGGTGGAACATAATTAACTGCTTTCTTTGAGAGCAGTCCCTGGACTTCCTGATCGATCAAGCCCTGGTGTGCTAGGGAGGTGTGGACTGAGGTAGGTGGTTGAATTTGAACGGGATTGTTGATGAATTCTATTTGATAACCTGACACTACTTGAAGGATCCATGGGTCCTTCGATATCTGTTCCCACATTGGTAGAAAATGTTTTAACCTGCCAATGGTAGGTTGGGCAAACTTAAAATATTTTGAAACATAAGTAGTACAGAGTGCATGTTTGGACCCGGATTTTGGAGGTGGATTTACTAATTTTTGAGGTGGATAAAGGTGTACTGACCCGGATTTTTGCGGTGGATTTACTAATTGTTTAGGTGGATTGAGGTGTACTCATTAGCATGCGTCTTTTTGCGGTGGATTTAGTTAGTAGGTGTACTTTGTTCTCTTTATTATCATAAATCATTTAATAATTATCAAAATTGTATTCTTTTACGAAATATATACGGTTATTACTAGCTAAACTAATATAATTATAATAATACTATTTATGTGCCTATAATATGTAGAGGTAAAATACTATATACACTAAGTCTACAGGCAAGCAAGTAGATCCGATCTAGTCCAAGCAATTATATTGTGTACCACACAATGGCAAATTAATAAAATGCGTCCAAACGGTTAACGTCTATAGTCTTTTCAAGGCCCACCCTGCGGTGGATTTCATTGTTTTGACCATATCGCCTATCCATGATATTCGCACGCAAAAAAAAACTAATAAACCAACGTCACGTTATTTTAACTACTTCCATAGTATTAATACAACTAATACAACTGCAAATCATGAAAAGAACACTTGATACACACTGTGCGTGTGATTATCTGACATACTTATTTTAAAAGTTTTGGTAGACATCATTTAACAGAGCATGCTAAAAAATGATAGGTTTAGCGATTAAAAAATTCGTCAAATTTTCCCCCATTAAACCAGCATTTAGGTTGTTTTATCAGCATAGCAATTCGAAATCCCAAAAAGTGTTACTACTGTTAGAAGACTAATGCCGGGATCTTTCGTGGAGTTCCACTATTTTATTGTGCTTCGATATATATGACTACAACAAGGCTGTACGAAAGGATTAGTTAAGTACAAGGTGATGCCAGAGCCAATTGAGCAGACAAGAAAGACGTTCCGTAGTATAAGTGTGATAGGAATTCCTTACTCGACCATGATCTGTATTTTCATGTATTTAAACATGTCAATTTATAAGAGTTTGGCCCAAGGACCATCTGCTTTAGCCTCCTCCGCCTCTGTATATATATCTCTTTATATCTCTTTGCGGTCTACCTGTAGTCAACCGGATTTGACCGAGAGGGACTGAGAGCGAGTGGGCGATTTGAGAGAAGAGGAGAGACGCCTGCCAAAACCCAAATACTGTTGACCTATAGTGTTACCCTTTTGGACTTCCAACGGCACCCCGGGTACCGTAGGGAATTCTTGCACTCGAATTTTCGCGTGGGGGGTTTAGACACAGGTAGCCCAAGCTATGTATCAGTACGTTATTATAAGAGAACGTATGTGAAGAAAGTCAATAATATAATAAAGATAAAATGAAATCTTCTTTAAATCGTCAATATCTTTTTCAATCATTCCTTTACTATCTGTGAAGATTAGAAGCCATTTGGGCAAGAATTGAGCGAGTTATAGATCGGCTTTGACCACATTTCAAACATTCCAACGGTCGAAAGTAAAAGTGACCCCCTACCGGGCCGTAAAAAGGACCAATTTGACATCACAAACACAACGTTCCCACAACCGGATAGCAGTAAATGGTCAAATGCAACAGCCAATCGCTGACGACCGGAAACGGTACAACTAAATTCAAAACCGTTTGAAATGGCTATATAACACGCTCAATTCTTGCCCAAATCGCTTCTAATCTTCACAGATAGTAAAGGAATGATTGAAAAAGATATTGACGATTTAAAGAAGATTTCATTTTATCTTTATTATATTATTGATTTTATTGACTTTCTCCACATACGTTCTCTTATAATAACGTACTGATACATAGCTTGGGCTACCTGTGACGACAATAAAAACTCCACGCTTTTCTTTGCCTAAACAACCGTCTAAAAAACCCGCATGATAAAAAATTGGAAAGAATACAGCAAAGAATTACTCAGTAGAAAAGAATCAGAGTTCACTAGATTATTTCAGCCGCTAAATAAACTCTTACTCGAATTATGAACGGGCGTCTTTCGCAACTGATATGCAAATTTAAGAACGAGCAAAGTTCTCATATTACTTTACAAAAATTTCCTCTGATTCACTCGAAGCGTAAAAATTGACATGCGCGAAAGAAGATGCGCGCAACTCAGATTAATATATTCAGTTTTGGCAGGCATCTCCCTTCCTTTCTGCTTCCAACGCCTCTCCCCAGTCTCTCTCTGCCCTTTGCCACAGGAAGCCCATAGCCATAGAGATATAAAGAGATAAGTACACTGACAAGAGATATGCCTGCGGAGGAGGCTACATCTGCTTGTTGGTCTTGTGGTTTAGAGCGTCCACAGTTATATAATTAGTCCTAAGTAAAACTGATTAATATTCTAGGCGAGGTAATCGAAAATATCCTAAAACTAACAAACATTTTATCAATGTGATCAAATTATGAAACAAGCGAAAATTGTGTGTCATAACACTACATGTATACTGATATGATACCTGTATCAAGCGGACACTACTAAGCGGACGCCATTTATTTAACGGACGCGGACACCTTGAACACGACTGAAGTGATCACTGATTTATATATCCTATATTAAACGGACACCTTCATAATCAGACGTTATCATCCACCATATCTGACAACGCAAAAGATAAAACAGTAAACACCAATTAAGCGGACACAGTACCATTCCTCTTAGTGTAGGTATCACTTTATACTAACACTTTTTACTTACCATTAACAAGTCAATAAAAGTAGAGAAATCAGATATTTTAGAAATTGTTTGTTAACACAACAAGGCCGGATGCCGGATTGTTTGAAATAATGATTGTTAAATTTTGTTGTGCTAAAGTTTCTTGGCTCATTCTATAAAATTAGAATAAGTGGGAAGTTTTCAGTCAACTGAATTAAGTGGGAGGTGTGGCCAAATTGATTATGGGGGGTGGTGAGGTCATTAAGATATTGATCAAGGGTTTGCGAACCTCGGTATCTTCCATATGCAGTGTTTTGATTATGTAATTGCAGTTTAAATGTATAGGTTAAAAACATCTTTAGTCTAGGTGTTTTTCTACGCTTCTTTGATTGTTTTAGCCCTTACCTCCAATATATTGCATGCATACAATTCTGGAAGGTTGACAGTGCTTGATAACATTTCTCTCAGCCATATTACTGTGAAGCTAGTCATGGACTGCTTTTTTATTGCCTCAAGTTTGCATAACCAAGCATTCTACAGACAATATTAGCTTCTTCTATGCCAAAGTCGTTATCACAAATGCGGTAACCCAGGTGCTTTCATATTTGACTTCCCTCGTCCATACAACCAAGTTCCAACAGTTTTGGTAAAACCAAGTTGTCGACATGCAACCTTGGCATCATTCATATCCCAACCACCATAACACACTGTTCCCCATTGACCACTGTGGTAGACTTGCACAAGACCGACAACACCCAGCAATGGCGTATTGGGTGGTAGTCGGGTGTCAAGCTGAAGTCGTATATTTGCCTGAGGATTACCTAATTACGGTAAAATTGTAAATGTTTAAAAATTAAAGAAATCATATATTTGAGATATTTAAGGTAGCTTTGTTTAATTTGATTACAAATTTGAAACCGACTGAAAAGGAATAGTTAAGTTTGAGTATCTAATTCAAAAACAATCTTCGATTTCTAAGTAAGAAGGTCGATAAATGTAAATTATTTTGTATGTATCAAACTTCGAATGGAAACTACAAATAATAATAAAAAGCTGTTTTGACACAAATTTTGATTTCAAACAAACGCATTACCTGTGTAACCAGAACACACGACACCAGCATCATATTGGTGAGTTTTGCAGCCAGAGTAAACAACTCCCCATTCAGGGTGAGTACAGTTCTCAAGTGAGTTCTCTGTCCCTGCACATTGCATGTTGTACAGCCATACTTTCCCCGTCCCTCGTCCATAGTGCATATATGCTACAGCGTTAGTAAAACCAAGTTGTCGACAGGCAACCTTGGCATGATTGATATTCCAGTAACCGGCATAACACACTGTTCCCCATTGACCACTGTGGTAGACTTGTACAATACCGGCAGTGCCATGCATTGGAGTGTCAGATGGAAGTCGCGTGTCACGCTGAAGTCCAATAGTTGATGCATCTAAATTGATTAAATACAATTAAAAGGCAAACTTAATGATTTTATGTTGTTAATTTTCTTTATTCTTATTTTTATTTACCGAGACACATTACAATAACTGAAAAAAATTACATGTGTAATCCAACTTCATAATCTTGCTATCTCTATGGAGTTATTGTAAAAGTTGACAGAAGAAAATAGTTAATGTCAAATAGTATTGTAGCCAATTTAGATATGTGACATTTTGGTCGGATTTGTCATAGATCTAAAACAAGTAACCTTTTTGAAAATTTTCAGTGTTTATACTTAAAACATGTTCATGAATGAGTTAGTTATAGAAAGACAGCTCAGTGTTTATTAAATCTTTTATTTCTCAAACCAACCAAGGCTCTTTTAAATGCAATTGATCGGTGTTTTTTGGTAACACAAAAATAATAACATATACACCCAATTGAAAAAAACGTTGCCATTTTAAACGATAAAATCAAGAAGCATCTTGGGGATTGAAAATTTCATTGTCCTTATAAAGTATTTCTCACGTTGAAATGTCCACCATCAACCATGTACTTTGGTTTTGTTAAAATCTCAACAGAAACGCTTTTCCTCAAATAATAAAAACACAAAACTTCAATTTGCTAGTATCTTCAAAGCAGTGTTATTATTATTCGTATGATTATTATACTTTTTATCAACGTATTTCAAAACAAACAATGATCTTTTAAGTGCAAATAAAGAGGTATGTCTATTTTCCTAGACTCCTATTGGGTCGTATCATTTGTGGTTTAGGCTCTTTTGGACAATCTTCTTTAATTGTGTGTAGTCGTAAAGATACAGACAATCACTCTAATAACTCTATCCAAGATATTGACGCTCTTAGTTTTCATATAGAATTATATAGAAAGTTACAGTTATGCGAAGGGTTTTTATTATATATTTGCACGCCGCCCTTCGAATTTAAACTTTCAAATCGACTTTAATCCTGCCGAATAAAGGCATCGAGTCACCCGCGGGACATTGTAAACTATCAATAAAGTGAATTCTTATACTAATTTGTAAAAGATATCAAGTGCATTATAAATCCTCGTCAAAAGTGCTCCTTTTTGAAGAAATGTAAGTTATATATTACCTTTATTCATGTACATGTTTAACAGTGAAAAGGTTTGTACTTTTATATAAGATCAAAATGTTCGTAAACAACCAAAACTAATTCGATATTCCTGAATATGTGATTGAAATTATTTTCCTGTTAACAGAAGTTAACAGCATCTTAATATCCCTTCACATCTTAATATCCCTTCACATCTTAATATCCCATCTTAATATCCCTTTTCAAATCAGATAAGTGGCGGCTAAACCTTAACGAGTAAAGCTTTGAAAATGTTTCTGACACGAAAGTTGAAATTTGTGTAAATTTCTTTAAATGTAGATAAACTTTTTTAAATATTTAGTAATTAATAAAAAAAAAGTTCAGGGGAAAAAAGATTTTGCTTAAAGAATTTCCAATGAATGGTTGTGGTGAAACTTCTCTAACTACATTTTTTGGTCTATAAAGCAAAATAAAAATTAAATAGCGTACTAGAAGATCGAAGTTCAGCAATAATTAGATTATGTACATGTTGTCTAATGAAAACAGTCTTTCAAATCTACTCTAATGACTAATCTTGTTTTAATATCTACTCAATAGTAAAACATTTCAAGCAAACAGTTAAGAATCGGAACAATAAGCAGGGTAAAATTTATTGGAATGAATTGGAATGCATTGGTGTGAATTGATTAAAAAGACTTACCGATAGGTGCAAATTCTTTGATAAAGAATAGTATCGACAGGTATGCTACAAATCGTTCCATTGCTGTCCGATTTTGCAGGCTGCTTAGTAGTCAACACTTTCGTCTATCAACCATCTATATGAGCCCAAAAATAGTCAAGGTATGTACGCGTTGCCGGCTTTGACTTTCTGTGAGATATCAAATTATCTCTGGGTTTTTATAGACGTTGGCATCGAGTGTAGCAGCACTAAATGTTTCGATTTTGATAAATAACAAGAAGCAGAAAGACAAAACGAAACAACTGCACCGGAGTGAAACATGATTGCCTTCAATAATGACAACACTATTTTCAAGTTTTATAATAAATCCAAGCAAAACTTGACTGTTTAAAATAATCAGTGATTGATGTTTTAAAGTTTGAATGCAGGGATTGTATCTTCATATGAAGAAAAATCGTCTGAATTTAATTTTTGCCATGATTTCCGTGTTAAATATCGAAATATAAACAAACATTGTTTACAACACAATCGAAAATTAAACTTTAGTTGTTTGAGGGTGTTTACCTTTCAAAGTGAAAGCCTGGTTTATTGAAACGAAAGTCACGAGCTGGCAGACAGCTGAAGCAGGAAACAAAACAATGGCATACTTGGTTTTTGGCGGTGCAGGACGCTATATCAGGAAAGAAGGTTGTGATTTCTTGGTATTTGCAATAATAGAATAACAAAATAAGATTGGTCACAAATACCAGTTCGCCGTTCCAATGAATTTTCGAACCAACTTTTCATATGCATGTTTCTGAGAATCTTTCGTAATTTTTTTCTTTTCCCTTTTACTTTGGATAAAAAAGGCGCACTTTTAATGTAAAATAAGATAATGATAATTATGTTACAATTATTACTAGAATAATGATAACGATTTAATTTGAAAGCATTTTATTAGAATTTACATATATAAATATAACATAGTATAGAAAAGACCCATAAGCTCAAGAACCGAAAAACTCAAATGATTCAAAAAATTGGATTTAAAATGGATACATAAAGGGGGAAAACAAATAGAGCTAACAATATGTAATTAAAAAAAATAATAAAAAATATGATTTAATAAAGGAATTTGGCAAATGAATAATTTTCAAAAGATTGTATTAATCTTCTTCTATTTAGCTGAGTGAAAACTTAATTCGTCCTATATCTTTTGCTTTGTGATAGGCAGTTATAAGTTTTACTTTAAAAAAGCTATATATGGATCTTTTTAATAGGGTAGACTTTTCCTGTTTCTACAATAAAGGATAGATTGTTTTGTAAGCGCACTGGTGATAATAACCTATGTATAAACTAAAATCCCTCTATTTTTAACATGAGGATATAGTCAACTGTGTCAATATTTTTTAGAAACACACGCAGATTGAATTATTGATTAACGTCACAGTTAATAAAAGAAATATTGTTTTTTAGTATTAATTTGTTGAATTTCTTTAGTACCGAAAACAAATCGAAAACTTAGGAGGTACAAAACCTTTTAGAACCCGAAGAAAAACTTTTTTCAGTATTGTGTGACTAAGCGGAAAGCGTGATACTTGCTTCCTGGTTTGAAATTAATTTCGGTGACTGACAACTGACTGATACATGATCTGATACAAATTTCCGTCAGCCTAATTTCGTCGAGCCTACAAAAAAAATCTGCAAATATTAGTTTTAAGATTCAAAACTTGATCAGTATGAAATAGTAATTAAAGAAAACTGTCTCCTCTTTTACTTTTAAGGGCCGTGCCTAACTTTGTTTCATACGTGTGAAATTAACAAATTTACCGGACTTTCTTTGTCATGTATGTATATCAGTTTCGTTTTTAAATGTTCTAACAAAATCAGTGGGCAGAGTGATGAATATAGCACCAATGTCCTGAAAAGTAAAACTTATTACTGTTCATTGAAATCTCACATAGCTTTTTTTTTTAATATATGTGTTTATCACATATAAATGAAACGTCTTGCTAACCACCTCTTAGTAAACAAGCCTTATTGCTTTGAGCGGCATCGTTGGCTTGGCTTAATTATCTTTTCTTAGAACCTATATTTAGCGATGCTAAACAAGTCTAATACGATATATTAGTTGTAGTGACTTGGAACCGTTAGGTTATCGGAGCTGAACTGACCTTTCTTATCTCAGATTTTGGTGCGAAATTGATCACGGATCGTATGTTGCAAACAATTTAGTAACACAATTCATGGTTTATAGAACAGGTAGATGAAAGTGCAAAGCAAAGGGCTAGGCTCCTGCGAGGCATAATCGAAAACAAACTGGAAAGTTGATAATAAGTTGATAACAATTGTTTTGGTATATTTTAATTACACTGGTGAATATCAAAGAAACTTAAAAAAATTGTAAACATTTACTGGTTACAAGTAAAGAAAAACAACGGTGAATATAGCCAAATAGTACATAATTCTAAACCAATTAGTACGCTCGGGAAACTCTACAAATTAATACTTCTCAAAAGTGAAGCCTAAACAACTCGAAAATATTTTACAAATGCAGGAAATGCAAGTAAGTTCTCTTATTGGAGCTATTCATGCTTAAAAGCTATTCGCATATTCCTGAGCTTTTTGACCAATAAGATATTTGATCAACAGGCCTTTTAGTAGACAATACGTCGTCCATTTTGAATTATTTCGTTTTCTAGAAAAAACGTTTCGGGAATACCCAGGAAGCTAATACCCAAAATGGATGTGCAGTCGATGTAATAAATTATATTACGAGTTTATGTAGTTTTTCATGTCAAATGCTTGCTAGTTGTCCCATAATTAAATTATTGCGCATCATTTTTTAATGTAATCTTGCGTTCTTTCAAAATTTACTACAAAAATTGTTTTCATAAATACTTCCCTCTTCCCTCTTCCATCCCACAAATATCCTAAAGCAAAGTTAAAACCAAGTTGTCGACATGCAACCTTGGCATCATTCATATCCCTCCAATTATGCACTGTTCCCCATTGTGGTAGACTTACAATACAATACCAGCAACACCTGAACCTATTGTGTCAGGTTGATCGATATAAAGTTGTATATTTGATCCATTCAAATGAATGAATGAATGAACTTTATTTTATGAGTGTTACACACGACTAGATTAGATTATGGAATTCTCTGCCAGATGAAATTAGGATGACTGATTCACTGGGCATATTCAAATCTAAATTAAAGACATTTCTTTTTAATATTTAATAGCTGATTATTTTACTTTATAATGCATATATATATATCTAGTCCATTAGTAGCGTCTAATTTCTCCATGATTATTCAAAATTGTATAGTTTATATAATGCTATTTTTATATTGTATATAATTTTTTTAAACTTGATTTTATAGACAATTTACTTTAACTCATAAATATTGTAAAAGCATTGAGACTTTGTAGAATGCTTCAAATAAAGTTTATTATTTTTAGTTGTTCTACTAATTAATCATTATTGGTTTCCTCCAAGGAAGCGGATCTACATCTGAGTCCGCAGGTCAGACCTGCCTGACACTAAAGACAGCCTTTCCAAATTATACGTCTCGTAAGTACTGGCTTGACCCAGATATGGGTAGCCATGACAACGCTTTCCATGGATACTGCGATATGGAAACAGACGGTGGAGGATGGACGCTTGTATGGTCGTACACGTTTACTGATTATGTTCATTTCAGTTCAAGTAAAAACGCCGTTACCCCTGTACCCATGAGCCTAAGCGTGGGTGGTGTGATATCTGATACCGCCCCACAAAGCGAAACAGATTACAATGCTGTTGATTTTTTACTTTGGAAAACAATTGGAAGTGAGTTCATGATCAAGTCTAATATCAATAATTGGGTCGCTTGTCTTCCTGGAAAAGGCAGCTTCGTCACAAAAACACCCGGTAACATCGATTGTAGATTAATCAAGGAGATTAGCAATCGATGCTCCGTGACTCCAGATCAATTTGATTGCGATGAAAGCGGTTGCTTTGTCAGAGCAGTAAAGAAGTTTTATTTCTTTGACACTAGTGTGAGCCAAGAGTGGCCAGTACATGATCCTTGTGGTAAGGATAAAGAATATCATGAAAGTGGCGTATCAGATCCCCACGGTAATGTTTATCTACGATGACGAACCTCCAAAATCTCTTTTATCCCCTCTTATTACATACCTAACACGGTTTTCTTTGTTATTCATCGGTCAATACGTTATGAGGTTAATAACTAGAAAAAGCACTGGGTTTTATCTAGTTATTAACCTTGAATTAGTAATGAGGACTTTTTTTCCTCGTTACAAACTCAACGTACCCGATGAGCAGAGTTGCATCTAAGCTCGCCTTAATGGCGTTACTTATAGTCAACCCCGCTGCATGGTTCCAAAGTCTGCGAGTGAAAGATCATTACATCATATTGCCACGTCGATTACTCCGTGTGGGATAAGCGAAAACAATAAATGTGCCATAATTCATCGTCTACGCATGCGCAGATGCCTGAGTGCGTGAAAACCTCATTAGGTATGTAATAAGTCAGATAAATACCTCGAACGTCGGCAATAAGCCTATAATTATTATCATAATTATTTCTTACTTAATATATAGAAGGGGGCATTGTTTATAAACATTGGCTTTTTTATGCTAATTTTTGAATTAAATAGTTAGTTTGCAGGCTGCAGTGCAACGATCAACTTAAAACGTAACAAACACATTGTTATACCTCCTTAAGCTACTTTAATTTACTCCTAGAATATCATCAAATTCAATCTAAAAACCCTTAGATTAAAACAGTTACCCTGTTTTTCCATATCTTTTAGTAATCGAATAGGTAAGCGTCCCGTGTAATGATCCCAGGCGCCATTGCGGACCACATACCTCGCCCTAATATTTTCTAAGGCTGCATTCATTATGTATGGCAGAGGGGGGAGGGGGCAGTTGAAATTTGTAGACACTAAGAAATATGTTAGTAATAGTAAATATGTTTTGCAATAAGGAAAAAAATTAACACCCCCACCTAAATAGCGATAGTGCTAAATAGCGATATTTCTATTGTTTCCTATTGTTTAATTAGTGCTATTTAGTACTAAATAGTGCAAAACGTTGCACGCTTTTAGTGTTTGTTCTCTAGCGAGTAAACTAGTAAGGATTACGTCGGTGTATCATACATACGTAATGCTGGATATAGGTAAATTAAACATCGTATAATAAAAAGAGAACTATATATAGCGAGTAAACTAGTAAGGGCTGCGTCGGTGTATAAAATATACTTATTTAAACAAAGGTTGTCTTGGCTTAAAGACAAAGGACCAAATGCATTATGGGTATATATCAACGATATACTATGATCGTAAGACTTGATAGTATATTAGTGTTGGATTAATCTTGGATTGTTTACCTGTTATTTTAAGGACCAAGTTAATTTGACTGCTGAATATTAGACAGGTTTTATACTATTATTATTGCATGCAATTGCCCTATTTCACTATGACGTCACATCCGTGTTTACGTGTTTACAATCGCCGAGAACAATGAAAATTTCGACTAAATCTTCTCTCTTTTGGAATGTTGGACTTCAAATAGTCTAGTTTACAAATATTTTATGTGTCAATGTTTATCCTTCAATATTTACGGCATTATATTGTTATTCCTCCCTTCC
>JAUUIK010101067.1:0-14100 GCA_032270385.1 Urticina crassicornis | reverse complement strand
TACCTGTGAGATACATCCTTACCGCATTTGATGGACACGGTAGAGTCGTATTTAAACGTGATAGAAACGAGCTCACCATCAAAGAAGATCAAAGGAGGCCGCAATATTATATATAATATTTAGGATGCATTCGGCGCATGGGAAGTTCGACTTTTGGACTAAACTAAGAAAACTGATTTTGTTCATAGCTCCTTGTGATTTAAAATCCCTTTATGACTGTAGGTTAATCACGACTTGAACACTCTGAAGAGGTTATTTAGACAAGCTGAGACAGACCACTATGCATTATATAGGTACGATACCGGTAATGTATATTATTATAGGTACTTGTAATGGTATTATTAACTAAGTATGAATTAATATACGGTCGAGGCAAGGGAGCACGGCAGAGACTGATGGAGCCGAGTTTGGGGCCGGAGAACGCGCGCGCACGGTTCAGTCTTCATTGAATATTTTCGTGGTCAGTTGAAGTCAACCGCTGCATCAAAATCACAACGTGAGGTGCGGCGCGGTTTATGTATCAAAGCTGAAGTTGCTTATAAAGTGACGCGTGGTTATCTCAATAACATTATGATCAAATCTTGCGTACCAGCGGTTAAATCGACAAAAACACGAGCTCGAGCGAGTAAATAACAAAATAAATTTAAAAAAAACAGACGCAAAATCCCCACCAGTCTCTGTCGTGCTAGCTCCCTTGGCCGAGGGTGACACGTGATCAGACTTGGTGCTCGGGCTCGATGCTCGGTAGTGGGCACTAATGTGAATTAGTCATCCTTCCAAACCGTGCCCATACGAAAATCGAACGCAGTACCTTGGCACGGGTATTACCTCCAAGGCGCCTGCGTTTTTATTAGTGACACGCTAACTGATCGGTTACTATAGTAACCGCGCGCACACATAGGGGTTGTGCGCACACACATAAAAACACTGACCACAAGAAAACAGACCAGTTTTAACCAATTAACGCAATAATTGTGTTAATTACTACGATAGTATCTTGCTTTCTTCACACCAAAAAACCTCATTACGATTAGATATACTTTTCCAAATTTGTTAGTTGAATTAAAATATTAAATTCATTTGCCTGTCTCGCTATCCTCGCGCCTTACGCGTTGCCTTAACTCCGCATCAACGAGCTTTCACTTTTATACTCCTATTCCTTGGAAATAGCTCTGGCCTTAGAGTTAACTTACATTCATGTCAGTAAACTGCCTTATTAATACTTATTAAGGTTTTAGTTTTGCGGTGCGGCGCTAGTTGCGCCAAACGTACCTTAAGAATAAATAGTTAATTAGTTTAGTCTGGGTCTTTAACTGGTATACACTAAAGTATTCATCATATGTATATTCCCAGTCACGTCCCAATGGCCACGTAACACCCCTTCTGAAAATTCATCAAAATCAAAAACTAATACCACGGCCGAAACGACCATTTTAAAATTAGTAAAAAGCCGAAGTTTAAGAAAAATCGGCTTAATATCGAGCACGTTATGAATTTTTGAATTTCAAAATTGTACAAAGCAATGTATGTTGGTGGGCAACGTCTATCCAGTCGTAGTACGTATTAGTTGTTTGACTTTGATACACACATACATACATAAAATTTATTTCCATTCTCGAATTTCCAGAGTAGCTAATACAAGCTAACATCTTCGAGACAATGAGGAATTTTTAGAAGGAGTGTTATTTACATGGCCATTGCTAACTATGTTTTTAATATACCGACGTGAAAACAATTTTCTAATGAACTATCGGGAACCGACATCTTAATTGACTGAAAACGGCGCATAGGATGTCTTCCGCTCGAGAATTAGTTGATTAAACAATGTCAGTTGCTCAGAAACCCCAATGAAAGAAACGTCGACGAAGTAGGTTTGAACCCAGCCATCATGAATGATGGAAACGGGTTACTTAGGTAAATAAAACCGGCTTGAATAAAGGATTGTTTGTGCTTCAGTTTTAGCCATAAGCGGAAGGAAACGCACGTCGCTTCCGTGACCAAAACACTTCGAATAATGACCAGTCTGAAAAACAGCGTAATGGAAAAAGTATTTATGACGTATTTTGATAAAATAACCGGCAAACTTTAGAATCTATTTTATCTGTGTCGCGTGTATTTTTGGGAGATAGACTTTCTAATTTGTATAAGAATAATCTATGTTTTAAGAAAGAGTTCTGACAATGAGAATGAATGAGAAGGGATGGATGAAAAGAGAGGCGATGGGAGAAGAATGTAGGTATCATTCAGATTAGCTTTCTTAATCAAAATGAAATATATTTTTTGAAGGGAAACAAAACGGGGAAATAAATAAAAAAGAATAAAAAACTAAATGAAGAATAAAGGAATAGTCTCCCTCGCAGCATCTTTTAGTGTCGGGCTCCCTGTATTTTCATTTCCTTTATTTTAAAGAATAAAAGAAATGAAAATACACAATTAGTTGGTTGTCGGAGATTCTATTCATCATAGATAAGCTGAGGGTCAGTACGGATCAACCTTGGAATCTAATGCGACCAAATCGCTTGTTTGTATTATAATATTGGCATAAACGGTATAGGCATCTGCCGGTCCCTTGACACGGACGCTTTGGGTTAATGGCCACGGCAGTCTTGTACAAGCTCGTTATGTCATTTCAATAATTAAATCAACAGTTTTTATTGAGAAATCATTTCCAAAAATACTGAGACTTATTCATAGTTCGTCTTCGCGGGCGCTCAGTATTGTTAGAGTATAACAGTAGCGCCGTGAAGATGAACAAGTCTCGGTATTTTTGGAAATGATTTCTCAAAAAATATATAAGTTATTTGTGTTAGTTCTCTCGGTGAGCATCAGTGCTTTTGGGACAAACGCAAAACAAAATTAAAAAATAAAGTTAAATAGCGTGGATGAATGAGTTAAGAACCTAGACAACAATTAAAGCTGTTGTGGAGTTTAACTAAGAAGATAATGGCAGTGGAGCTTAGTTTAGGTTGACGGAAAAGAAAACATCCAGAGTTTAGTCAAAACACAACCTTTAGTCTCTTCTGCATGCAACTCTAGTTATCAGGAGACAGTAGGGAAATGAGCTTCCTGTGGTAAGGCGAGAGAAGAGTAGGAATGAGTTAAAGGGGGAGCTGCTAGCCTATGTGCAGTCGCCATTCACCCTTCCACTTCTGCGGCAGGGGACGCTTTCCCGTAGAGGGGAAGGGGGAACGGCGGCTTGCGGGCTAGGAGTTGCTATATAGCCTAGAGGCTAAGCTCGTTCACTAGTCAAGAGCGGATCCAGAAATTTGAAAGGGGGGGGGGGGGGGGTGGTTGTTCCAGTTGCTTACTTAAGTTGAAATCTTATTTAACGATATTTGAAAAGGGGGGTCCAGATTCTTAAGTAAGATGACATCATATTTAACGACATGTGATATGTGATGTCATAATAAAAACGGAATGAAAAGGGGCCCTGACCCCCTGGACCCCTCCCCTACATCCGCCCTTGCTAGTTATCGTTTCGATGCAGGTTTCTGATGAGTTTTCGACCGATGCGACAGTAATCAAAAGAAAACAACAGTCCAATAAGTCAATGAATTCGAAAATGAAAAATTATGAATATTGGCTTTATTGTTATTGCATTTATTTCATTTGAATATTTATGCAAATGCGGTTAAGTTAAAGCGCAGCGCACAAGTGCATAGTCAAGAACATTCATATTTATATTTATATGTCAGGAAGAAAACCCAGCTCGACAAGAAAAAACTGGTCTAGAGTTTCAGGCGATTTAGAAGACTAGTTTTTTCTCGTTCGTTTGTTGCGTGCTTTTTCACGTCCTGATCAATGCATTGCATGACACGGTGGCCTTACCGAATAAAGCCTGAACGGGGCCTTACTTAATAAAGCCTGATTAAGCTAATCCAGCTGCTTCATACTACCAAAAGCCTGAATACCTGATGCGTCAACAGAAATAGGTTTCTACCTGTAGTCTCAATGTCTACTGAGACTTGAAGATGAGAAATATTTTCAAGTAAACTACAATTATAAGTCCTCATTATGTTTTTCATTCTAAAGGTTGATCTTTATATTTATTGATTTCCAGGCAACTCAACTAGCTTGCACGCACGCACTTAACATGGCTATTTCAATTGTATTCTGTTATAAATAATTAAAGTAGAAAATTCCAAGCTTTGATTAGTATCTCTGTATTGATAACCATTTTCAATATTTAATTTATATATATGTGTATATATATATATATAAAAGGATGGAACAATGTTCTAAGCACCGTGTCTAATTTAAGAAAATATTATACTCATGGACAAAGAAGTCCTCTGCTCCACGACTAATTATGACGGCTTACCAGCATGTAGTCTGTCTAGCTTGTACTATCCTGGTGTGCATTTGAACTGACGAGGATACGTTCCAGCTTTTCTGGCTAATGATGAAGATACTGCCAATCAAAATAATGCAACGTTTTTTATTTGATCTGTTTTGGCTTTTCTTTGCGCCGTTAGACAAAACCAAACTTCAGAAACCAAACATACCTAAATATAGCATATTTAACTGCGAACAGTCCCTCTTACAACTTCAGATTCAGTCGCGCGAGTTAATTTAAGATATCTCGTACGCGCGGAGAATTGAGATCAGTTTCGTCGCCTCCGCACTCAAACTCCTCATCCCAAAACACCGCGCGTCCAAGGGAGATCTTAAAAACTCGCCGAGTTTGAAGGTGTAAGACTCTTCGCAGTCAAATAGTACCTCGACATATATGATTAACCGATAAAATATAAAATTTGTTTCAACCATTTTGCGTCATCTAACTAGGTTCTCTGAAAACCAACAACAAACAGTATATTTGCGTTTTTGCCTTGAAAACAACATTGCGCACTACAGTAACGGCGACTTTTCGCGCAAGTTTGTTTCAGCGGCAACTTGAAGCAAGTTTTTGAATGTCACTCAGTAACCTGACAAAATGTTTTGCCCGAGTTTTGTTAAATGATTCGTGTATTACCATAGGGTACAAATTACTCCCCAATTTGAACGTCAAATTTCATCCGTAATTTGAAATTTCAATGTTACCATAGAAACCGCTCCCACTTTAAAGATCTAGGGTGATTACCATTTACATAGTTCTGTTCGGTTGGAAATTGGACAATTAGACGTTAAAATAACTGGAAACGCCTTTTGTTTTCTGCCAAGTCAATCTAGCACTATGTGAGTGTTTTCCAAGAGCTACTGACAATTAAATTCGCTGAGGTTTTGAGCGGGACAAAGCTTTGTCTCAGACAAATCCAAATCTTCTAGTGTGTTTTAGTTCTGATTTGATTAACGATTCTTTTTCTTATCATTAGGTCCTATCAGTTTTTACTCAAATGTGGTAATGGTCCTATTCTTCTGCACAACACGAAACAAGAAGCCCTGGCGATGTCTTCTGAAGAGACTCTTGATATTTTAAAAGTCCTTGAAGATTACATCAAGAACAACAACAAGTTTATTAAAGCAGACGGATCCTGATAAGAGAGACCGACTCCAAATTCCAAAAATAATTGAAATATCCTTTAATTTGTCTTGTCTTCATGAATATGGTGCAATTCTGTTGGGTCCTTTAAAAAGAGACAGTCTCGTGATCATGCAGGCTTAATTTGATACCAGGCCTCTAAACACGAAAGGACAACACGACAAGCGATTGTGGCAAGTCCATCTTTATCATATGGAACGCTCCATTTTTGCCAAAATATCTTGTGACAGGGATAACGTTTGTGGACTACTTTAGATTGTCCCTACAGCAAATTCCTAGTGCATCTAAATAGTACCAGTAATTTGTCCCCTGACAAGTCTCCTTGTGTAAAAACCAATGCCTTGGTCTAATACACAATTTTCCTTTAGAACTCTCCTGTAAAGTATTCAGATATAGGATAACGAGCTTATGTGCTCGTTCCTTGAGATGTGACTTCAGCAAACTAGCCACCCTCCGCCACAACTGTGTCGCCACAACTGCGCACGCAATACGTCTTTTTGATTGGATTGGAGTTTAAGTTTAATGCGAGTGGGAATTAATTCCTGCCCCTTGTGATTGGATGAGACGCGCGAAAACGATTAGGTAGCCATTTCAATGTAAAGGAACGCTGTACCGTGACCCGTTGTAACGTACATTCCCCACTTATAAAGATAAAAATTATAATTTATGTAAAAAAAATAGACATAGTTAAAACAAGCATTATATTCATAAGGTACACATTATTATTAAATTGAATACCGATGCGAAATCATTTGTTTTGAACTTTACATCCTATAAAACTGATGCCAAAGACTATATAAATAAAAATAAAGCCACACACTTTTTATTGTCATTATACTCTGTTCTCATTTTAGAAGCAGCTAGAATATCTTTCTTTGCGGTTCGTAAAATATATCCATTTGTGATTCAAGGTGTAGTCGGAAGTGGTTCAAGTGCATTGTTTCCCTTCTGACGTCATAGTTCCCTTTACATCGGTCCCCCACCGAGAGGGATGTTTTGCAAGAGCATAGATATAAAAAAAAATGTGTCGGCAAGATATTCATAGACTTATGGTCTCGGGACCTAAATTAAATATTTTATTATCATAGTTTATTTGTGATATTTGTTATATTGTTGTGTGTGATTGTATTGTTTTCAAAACTTTTAAAATATTTTGGTTTTACGTTTTTGACATGAAGATTTCACTTCAACACCTTGTCGTTCTCACAGCTTGATTATAATTAGCCCGTTTGTTTTCCTGCTTAGGTCGAAGCTTTAAGCGATTATCGACGCTTGTAAACAAATATACTTCAACTAAACACGTCCTTTACTATATATACCCTTCGGCAATAAACGATAATTACTCGTCATCAACTAACTCCCATCACGAAATAACAACTTGTTTTTTTCCTTTCAAATATCAGTAAACAGCTTTATAGAGTCGAAATCTTAGATTCATGTGGCTGTTTGCATTATGGGTTCATTAAGACAACCACCAGAATGCTTTCAAATCAGGAATTTTGATGTTTATTCCCTCGTGAGATTAGTAAGACAATCGATACTGATGAACCATAAACAAACAAAAATAAAGCATTCTGGTAGGGTAGTCAATGATGCCATCATGCAAACCTCCTATTGAAAACAGATTATACAGTCAGTTAGAATACTAAAACGCCCCCGATTTCGTTTCCGAGCTCCGCCTCTGCGAGAATTAAACCCGTCTTTTGCGCAGCAGAGCTGAACTTCCACATCCTGTCTTATGACTCGAGGAATTTAGGCACAGTTAAAATTATGAGTTTAAAATTTAGTATTTTTAAAATGATACTCATATTACTGACGACTTTTTAGCTGAGACGGGTTGTTTTTCAAATGCCTAAATTAGGTTCTAATAATAATGCCCATAAAATTATTTTTTTTTAGTCTATTTCTTTGCTTCTTTCAATTAAAACTTTCCCGATCCGTAGCCCATAATTCCTTTTTAAGAACACTTGATAATAAATCTTAGCCAGTGAAAATTGCATGTTATTAACTATGTGTCACTGATGATCTCATACTTGTTTTATAAATACAACTATACTGGCAAGCCGCAGCTCGCAAGTGTATTGTTCTTGATTTAAAAACTTATTTAAAAACAATATTATCAGAGAAGGAAATTTAGTAAAAACAAAATTTTGAACTCTCAAAGTGCGGTATAAAATGCTTAGTTGAATTTCGAAAAATACTTAGTGTCTATAAATCAAAGTATTCCCAGAGGCTTCAGACATTACGGCCCGGTCTTTAATTATGCTATGTAAATTTAAAGCTGGAATGTTAACGTTGAAATTTACATATTCGCATGACTGGCTGTTTACGATTTTGATGACTCCACGTATTATTTTTAGTGCACGTGGCAAATACGGTTTGAAAAATTCAAGCGAAGAAAGCCAAAGTCATAACCAGAAACCATAGGGATTCGGTATTTTGTCTGAAATCTCCAAACGAGCAGGTTGGCTTGGTACACCTCGTAATGGTTGGTTGAGCTGCGGGCACGTCGGTTTTCGCGCGCAAAATACCAAATGAACTTTTTGAAATCCCTTGAGCCTAACAATCCACGTCACAAACATATCATACATCATGTGCACAAGGCAAATATTATCACAAAGGATAAAAGGTGGTGAATGTATTGAAACCTCCTTAAATACACACAAAAAATGCCTCGCAAAAATTCTCTAAAGTTTGTTTGACATTGAGCGAAAAGCCAATAGGATGTCGACAGCTGAAATGAACTTGCTCTGCGCGGTAATAGCTAGCTGGTTTCTGATTGGCTCGGCTCGCTTTGATTGGCAGGCTGTCATGTGACTAAAGCCCAATTTTCTCTGCAAGGCGTGATTGATTTCGATCGAGTCTGCTCACTCTACACTGGAACTCGTTTATAAATAATTCTTGTGCTTTGGCGGATTTTGGATTTCAGCTTACTCTCAGCACCAAATATGTTGAAGCTTGTACGGAGATATCGAGGGAAGTCATCTGACAGCCACATAAAGGACAAACTAGGACAGGAACTGTTCCTATTCAACAAGGTAAAGCTCGATTTCGTTTACAATGCTCAACTTGCAGTTCTCGCATGTGACATGTGCTTGGTTTTCTCTGTCTCTTTTTAGACCATTGAACATGGATTTCCACACAAGCCAAGCGCTCTAGCTCACGATCCTCAACTGCATCTGCTAGCTATTGGCACAGAAGATGGAACTCTGAGAATGTATCCTTTAAATTTGAAGCTTTACTGACGAACTTTGAATTTACGGTCTCCCAGACAGCTAGAATCTAAACGGACGCGAGCTTTTGTCTCGAAGAACACGTTCTAACGCCCAAAATTGAATAAATTTGCGATAAGTCGACTGAATCGAACCGAATTTTATATTCCATCGAAACCCTCGGATTTTCTTCGAGAAACGATGGCCTCTAAAAAAGATCTAAATGTGAAATTAATGCACTCAAAATTAGGACCCCAAAGTATAAAAGGAGTAATTTGAAATGTTGAACTAAATTCATGCATGCGAGTTGGTCGTAATCAAAAACAAATCAATGGGCTGGTTTGCATGGATTTTGAGTAGTTCATACTCAAAAATAGGTCAAGTTTATAACTAGAAAACCCTCTAAACCATTGAGGTTTTGGGGGATTTTTTGTTGGCTGGATACGTTGCTATATGTTGAATAAACATTGAGAAGCAACGGAAATTGTTGGGCAATATGCTGCCCTAAGGACTCGCCATTTTGAAATTTTCTAATCTGCAGTCTCACGTAACGTCCTCGGCGCTTCACGTAGCATTCCCAATTCTTTTTGAACAACTTTTTCCCGTGGAGAATTCATTAAAGAAGGACTTGTATTAAGTTTTGTCGAGTTTCAGGCGACCGTTCTTCGCGTTCCACGTGTGGTCGTCGCCGGTTTTACGTGTTATCCAAACCCTATCTCGATTTTTTCTCGGGGAGAAATGTAATTGCATGTTATTGTATTCAGGTATTTATTTCAATTCAAAGTTTCATAAAAGGAGGAATATTATCTTGTGGAATAGGTTAATCTTTGATCGGAGATGCCGAATGAATTATACTGCGAGGCAGCCGATATTTATCTACGAAACCTCTGCGAGTCAACCAACCATAATCGACAATTTTATACTTTTCCCCCCGACATTTTGCGAGCTTCTTTGTGTATCTAAAACACAGAATTACATATAGCTACCGTTGGAAACCTCTAGAGTAAATGTTCCTCGCTTTATTGATTTGTATGTTTGCATATGCAGCTCAATTAACAATTTTTAAACTCGCAGTTGCAACACTAGTGCCGTTTATAATACAAAACAACACTGAACTCCCTTCAGCGATACTTTAGATTCTTAATTGCCCGGGTCTTTGATTTCCTATCTTTACAAACCGTGTCTCCGATTTTACTTCAAATAAATTTATTTTTATACTGGGTTTTATATTATTCTTTCTACGGAAAGAACGAAATACGGTATATGTCCTTAGTGAACGTCAAAATGGCGATATCGTTGCTTCTTTAACCGTATGTTCATCAGCTATGGAAAGCCAGGAGTTCAGCTAACGGCATGTCATCAAGAAGAAACGAGGATACAGGAACTACATTTTCTCCCAGAGCAGGTAATTTCCCTCAGATAGTTGATGTATATAGCCCGACAATGTTTACTTTGAACGCGGCCAGTGTGTTCTATTTTATGGGAGTTGTTCGCTGTAAATTGGGTGGGGCAAGGACCTTGGGAGCCTAAAATCATACTGTGAAAAAAAAAATTTTTGTAAGTAAAGTATACATTAAAAGTGCTCAAAACTACCTACTTGAGGAAAAAACGCTTGGAAATTAAGCCTGGTTATGTATACAGTTCCCAAACTAATGCGAATTTAAGAACAAAAGTAAGATTGACAACTTCAATCAGTTATTCATAATAATATTATTGCATTTTCATTGTAAAACTTTGTGTATACAAGGGGTGATCCGGTCCCTGCTTATTCCATTTGCAAGCATTAGAAATATTCAAATTCTCTCCCCAAGTTGTATATGTTAGATAATGTCAAAGTGAAATATGCCTCACATTAACCAGCATGATTTCAACCAAGCAGCATGTCATAAGGCCCCCTGTATTCCGTACTGTACTATTAGTTCCATAACCACCTTCTGTGTCCATTATATTTTCATTGCATAAAAGCTTTTTAGAAAATAAACTCTTTAGCTCTTTTGTCTTCGTATGAACATTTGATTTCAATTCTCAAATGATGATATTTATGTTGTTCATATTTGTTCCATACTTTGTTTTCTTTATTTTATTGTGGTGTAAAATATTTGGAGTTCAGAGCAATTTTGTCTATGGTTTGAAGACCTTGACTGCAAAATTTTCATATCCCTTTTAAAAGCATTTGTTTACTCTTGGATTATTGGACTCTGCTAGCATTAATAATGTCGGTTTGTTTGCTTTCTCTTTTCAATTCGTACATTATATATTTTTTATTATTAGTACATGTATGCATCACTGAGTTGCACAAGGCTTTCTAGTTCCTAAGTATAAAATGTGAGGATGTTGATACTGTCAATCTGAGAGCACAGTATTGTAAAGCCCCTGGCTTATATTAGGTATACTATTTTTTAAGAATCCAAACACTACTAGAAATCCAAAACTAGCTGCAAAAACATTACAAAGTTAAAATACCATCTTGCCGTATAGTACTCTTAATAATGCTTTCAAAGTTTAGTGGGATGTACTTGGACTTTGCCAATGTGGTTTGAGATTTTAAAGTTTTATTGCTATTATCAATTACTTGGAAGTTTTAATTTACATATATGTAGACTTGCGATGATTTTTACAAATTATATTCAAATATAATTAATAATGATTAATTTTAGCTACTGACAAGTTCCTATATTATATTTGGCATATTATTTGACTAAGATAATGGGAAATTCAACATTTTGGGTAAATAAAAATGTTTTCAAGTTGGTTATCTATTAATCTCTCAAGCCCCCTGTATTTTAAGGGATGGTATCGATTGAGAACTTTGTCTGTAAATTGATACTAAAAAATCAAAATTTGTGTGTCACAGTGTGTATTTTTCTGAAAAAAGAGAAACTTTCAAGACTTGGATATATTTTTCCTTTACATTTTTAAGAATACAGTTTCAAATGAATTTCAGAAGAAAAGTTGTAAAAATCATAATATTATTAATCGAATTTTTGAGTACGTGTTTGCAAGTACAAGAACTGATTTACACATCTACAGACATGCAGATTCAAATTGAACTAATATTGTATATGCATGTCTGATGTTGCAAAGATTAATGTTAATATGAGATACCTGTATATAATTGTCTCTGACCATCCTTATTAAGGTTGCATAGAGATTGATGGTTGTTTTGAAAGCACTTATTACCCATGCAAGGAAAGCAGTGGTCAAAATAGAAATGATCATATATGTATAATGATGTATTGGCCTGAAGCCACCAGTGATATTATTGATTTATTGCTAAAAGAATTATAGATACGCCAGTAAAGATCTGTTAAGGTACCAAATGTTTAACTAAAAATAGCTTGGAAAAATCACACAAATGACCCTGATGTGGTTGCCTCGTCTCTTATCAGCACCGTTATCTCTTTGATTAATTGGCACCATATCTGACTTTAGTCCAACACTGCTGAGATGAGGATACCAAAATATGATCCAAATCACCGCACACAATAGACATATCCACCATCTGTCCACATTCTCCATTATTACGACATATGCAATCACGAACAATAGGTTGTTATTGGCTGGGCAAATGTTGTCATGTGACAAAAAAAAGTTAAAAAGTTTGGCCCGTGTCAAATATCCAACCCTTGTTTACTCAGCTATTCAGATATTGAATTTAAATTTACATTTATGTATCTAAGGACTTTCAGGTTACTAAATCAACATTGCCAAGTAACATTTAGATTTTGTCAAGTAGTACCAGTAATGGCAAGGAATCTTTTAATCAGTTGGGTTACCATGAAAGTGAAAATTTGTAGTCTATTTGTAATAAGAGAGTGATTTTCCTGAAGATAAAATCCTTCATTTCCTCAATGATAAAAACTGTCTCTGATATTTACTAATCTAGACAGGAAAAAAGGCATAACTGCACCCAAGTGTGACTGTATAAATGAGCATTAATCAAATGTGACTTGTAAACGTCTAGCTTCCCCAAGCTCTTGGTCTTAATTTCTTTGTAATAAATTATTGTATTTATATTGTCCTTCACCTTATTGGATTTCTAAAGTTAGTTAGTTATAATAGCTTTTGAATATATCTAGGGATGTTAATATGACCTACAAGGTAGCACAATATTTTTTTAGTGATAACCTGGTGTACTTTATGCATACGTGTACAATAAAAATATGGAGTTTATTTAAATTATTTGTTATAAAAAATTTTTTAATTTATTCCTTAGGGAAGAATAATCAGTGTGTGTGATGATGGAGAACAAAACAGTATTCATCTTTGGGAGATCAACAAGAAAGAGGGAAAGTCAGTTCTTGAAGAGGTCAAAACTTGCACCTTGGAAGGAAGGTAAGAGTTCTCTATTTACAGATTAAACTTAGGTTTATTTATATATTATGAAAATCAGATCACATGACCATCCACTTAGCCTGATTTTAACTATTCACTCAAGCATAAGCACAAGCAATATACAGACTTATTGCTGCACGTCTCTAATAGGTGTGAAAAAAGACAAAGCCCTGTGCTACTCTTGCTTACGCTTGTGTCACCAGTGAAAAAACAGGCTTTAAAATGGTCTTGGTTATTGAACAAGAAGATACACATATGTACTCAAATCCTCAAATTGCCTGATTTTTGATCAAGGTGGTGTCTGTTGTTTACTAAGACTCTAAAATGTAATTGTCTTGACTGAGCAAGAATATATTTGGATTTATGATATATAGTTGCAGTGTTATTGTCTAATTACTTAAGGAGTGGGCATTATATATGCAGAATTAAGTGCTAAATACCTAATCTAGATCAAGCATGAAATGATTCACATCGCTGATTATGGAAATCAATTAAATTTAAGAGTATCAGCGTGATAAAGATATTGTAGACAATCACTACGCAGATGGAATTGCTTAATGTATGTTTCATTGACCTTTACGTAAAAGTATTACTATCCTGGTACTAGGCACTTGCTCTTGATTTCAGTGACCACTGGGCACAAAAATAAAGGAGTTCCTATTATTAGGGTTGCCCTTCCTTTATGCAAACAATACCTTAATAAATCTAACTAGTTTAAGAGAAACATTGTAAAGATAAAATTCTGTTCTAAAATTCAGAATAACAATTATATGAATTATTTTATAAGATTAACAGATAAATGAATATAGAAATACTGAAATATAATGTGGGATATCTTAATAGTCTCAAAGTGGTTTGTCACACAAACACTTGTGTTCATTGTTCATCATTGCATCATCTTTTCCATAGACTCAAGAAGATTTCAGTATGCTGTCTGTCCATGAAAACAAATCGATTACTTCTTGGTACAGAGGGTGGTAACATCTACCTGCTTGATATCAACTCCTTTGAACTCCAAGATTATGTTATCTACCAGGATGTTGTCATGCAAAGGTATGTGTAATTTGTTACATT
>JAUUIK010100956.1:0-11558 GCA_032270385.1 Urticina crassicornis | reverse complement strand
ACCCCATCTCAACTAACCTCACCCTATCTCAACTAACATCACCCCATCTCAACTAACCTCACCCTATCTCAACTAACATCACCCCATCTCAACTAACCTCACCCTATCTCAACTAACCTCACCCTATCTCAACTAACCTCACCCTATCTCAACTAACATCACCCCATCTCAACTAACCTCACCCCATCTCAACTAACCTCACCCTATCTCAACTAACCTCACCCCATCTCAACTAACCTCACCCTATCTCAACTAACCTCACCCTATCTCAACTAACCTCACCCCATCTCAACTAACATCACCCTATCTCAACTAACCTCACCCTATCTCAACTAACCTCACCATCTCCATTAATCTCACCGATTCAAAAGTTTGAGGAAGCTATAACTGCCTCCCTATCACCCCTCACCCACTCACTCAACTTCCCCTATTCCTTGACATAGATAGCTGTTATTCTTCTACATTCGATGGTTTTTTGTGAATATTGATTAAAGCTGTTCGAAAGCTCAGATTTCTAATGAATCACTCAGTGTAAAGAGTAAACACAAGTATGATTCTATTGCGGCAAAACAAAACAAAACAAAAAAAGACACCGAAAAACGACAAAGTAAAATAGAACCATCGGTAAAATGTAATTCATAGTTCTACTTCAACAAGATTAATCAGCGCGTATCATTTCTCCCACTAAAATACTTCTCAATCAGCTTCAAAAACCGGCTGTTATCATGAATTAAGCGATGGTATTTCCTTACAATTTTCTGCAACAAATATTTTTGTTTCATTTTCTGGTAAAATCTAGTGGCTCGTTGGACCACAGCAATAGTTACTACGGGATTGTGGAATTTCCGAAAAACGTCCATGTATAGGTGAAAGTCTTGCTAGAGACTAGACTCTTGGTGTTCGGTTGGTCGGTGTCGTAGGGGTGTATCTCCTACAGGTACCCATATTGTTACGATTGACGCGTTCAGTAAAACTGCCTCAATTTCAACGCATCACTTTTACCATATTTTTTGGTTGTTTTTCTTATGATCGAGGCTCTGACAGACATCAGGTTATTTATTACAGGGAAAGTGGTCTTTTTTGTTATGACGAGAAATTATGAACAACTTAGCTTAAATAAAAAGAGGTTCCTTTAAATTATAAGATTAAAGTATAAAAGCCGCAGACATCTCGAGAGAAATTAAAACCGCCATTCTATAGTATCAATGGCGTATCCGTGGCAACGGTAACCACATATATATAAATCTGTTTCTATTAATATTGCTCTGTTTAGTTTCAAGCACAGGCTTGAGATCTAATCATCGTGGTAGTCATGCTGTAGAGCACATTTGTCTTTTGGTTGAAGTTAATTGGTTTGGAGTTGTGTTTAGGCCCAGATTACATGAACGGGGTGTGTGTGACCTTGGCGCTAGGGAAAGGAAAAACAACACTTGGACATAGCGCTGGAGTTAATCTACCTTCACGTTAACAGGGCCTTACTAGTGACTCCAAAACATTTGTTTAATAACAATACAAAACATTTACAGCTCTTTGTAACCGAGATGTTTACAGAAGTGGGTTCTGTTAGGTCAAAAATCGATTGTACGCATCATTCAAAACCTCAAAACTCAGGAACTCCTTACAGACAGTTCACAACATCTCCCAAATTCACCTCTTGTTTTGAAATCAATTTCTTTCATTGAAAATTACTGAATATTATCCAGAGTCTTCAATATAAACCAAAAAGAACATTATTGCTTCTCAAGTATCACTACGATTATAATATCTAAGTTGCTAATTTTTTTCTGATGATAACATCATAAAGACTTAAGGCGAGTAAATAGAAGGCGATAAGCCACAGAGAGGGGAATTGGCACCAACCTACTAATCATTGGCGGTTTCTCCGAAAAGATTGGGAATTTTTCAGTAAAATTGTTTTCGAATGAGTTTAGCCAAAATTGTACTTCGCTTACTAATAATTATTTTACCAGTTATGCTCTGCTTTAACAAATAGCAAAATGACATTCTAACTCTGATAACTATAAGACAAACAACGAAAGCTGCTAACTGAACCACATTAGCTGTATCGGTCAACGAGATCCAAAACGGCAACACAACTGTCTCGCTTCCATCCTTGCGATTCTCAAATTTCAGTTTTTTGTCTCGTTTGACTCGAATTACAAAATATTGTACACTTCATTTTCGCAGCAAAACATACCCATTGTGATGTAATTAATCTTATTTCAAGTTACTCTTGCAATTTTGAAAAGGACTCTTTCTCATAAGTGTTTTCTTATGTTTTTCTTTAAGAATTACGAATATCAGCATTTTGTATTAGTTTGTGACTGATATCTACGCCCGAAGCTAAACAGACTGAGCAAGCAAATACTAGTAATTTCCAAATTCACATAATCATACTAGCTGTCTAACAATGGTTTTGTAATAAAGTTTCGTTATATTTGGTCCTAATTGTAAAGCATCAAGCAATTCCGTATAAGTTTTAAGTTCACCTCAAATGTTTTGGCAAAACAAACTAAATGAGTTCGAGAGGAAGAGCCAGCTGAACCGAACTTTTCTTTATAAGTCTTATTTGACTTTACAAGTGGGCTAGGAAATTAAAAATCTCTCATTAAATTTTCATCTTGTTTGACATTTTTCCATATAATAGTGACTACTCTATGGAAATTGAGTTGTTGGCAGGCAAAAATGAATGCCCTGACAGTTTAATTCCAGCAGTAATTCGAACTCAAAAAGTATTCAAAATAAATGAGTACTTCGCTGTATTAAATGAAAACTAGCAATATTATAAAAATCTATATTTAAAATGCTTATCTATAAAAACCATTAAAACAAATTGGAAAAATGAAGGCATGTTTATGCGAAAATTAATCGTTTTAATTAAAAGTAATTTTTGTATTTATGGTTTAAAGACGTATAAGCTTTGTTTAGTACAATGTTCACAAAGATTCAAATCTCTTTCTATATTCCTTAAATCAGAAGTCTGCCCAGGTGGGGGTAGGTTGTGTGTCTAGCTGTTTCGTGGATATTTTGTAATGCCACTACAAAAAAAATCGTTTCTATAGAGGAAGGATTACCAAATTAATTTAAAATGTATTATTTTAAATCTTTTAGTTGGATTTTTGAAATTGTTTTTATCTTATCTTTGGTCGTTGTCTAACACCCTTTTATTCTTTTAACCATGGTATACTTACATCATGATACCCAACTATACACTGACCTTCAAAGGTAACGAAAGCTTGTCCCTTCATGCGTCCTTTCATTAAGCGAAAAACAAGCTTGGACTCGTCTTGACGCTGGAAACCCACGAACAAAGAAACCAAATCTTCTTCTGTTACTTTGGCGCTCAGGTTCTTCAAGTACAATATCTATAAGAAAACAAATAAACGACTTGTATGCTACAGAACGAACTTGTACCTCAGTGAAAAAAGAAATGGTCAATTAGTATACGAGTAAACAAGAAGTGACCAATCAAATGGCCAAGCAAGTGACCAATCACAGACCAAGAACGTGACCTGATTACGAAAGCAAGGACGTAAACTAATTCAAGGCTTTGAGGATTTAATCATGGAACAATAGCTCCAACAACAGGAAGGTAGTTCATACGGACGGATGCTTACGAAGGATATTGCTACAAATAAAAACAGCCAAGAAACCCGACAAAAGAATGATAGAATTTATTCAACTTTGAAGTATTATCGCAGGTACCAATTAACACGCCATCACGTTGTCGCCTGTGATAGCGTCAGAGGTACAACAACAGAACCTTGAGGTACAACAACAGAACCTGAGGTACAACAACAGAACTTTAGGTACTCCGCATTGAAAATTGTTCATGGGGAGGGCTAATCCTAATTCTTTGCACATATCGTGCGAAAGGTCCATATTAATAGTATATAGTACTGAATAAACGGTTCAATAACAATATGAAACATTTCGAGTTACAGTTACAGAGTTTATACAATCAGGGGAAATAATTAATAAATGAAAATAAATTTATTAATAAACTTAAAGTAAAAAAAGGTGTTAACTGAACGAATTACATGGGATATATATGAGTCTGAGATTCCGTAACATTTGAATCAACGGTACTAGTCTAAATATATATTTTAGTCCATTTATGCGAAAAAGGAACCACTACTGATCCTTGTAGTACACCGTAATATCACAGGCTAATTTACATGTAGTTGAAGATTGGTATGTAAAGAAATACACAACTGATTTTGAAATACGCCATTTTATTGCAATCCAATCAAAGGGTACTAATTGAGGTACCACAATTGATCTGTGGGGTACACCATAACATTCCCTTCAGAATGGTTCGGCCGAACATTGGTCTATATATGAAAATAAGAACGAAGCCATCATGATCTTATTGTTGTTGATATATTTTTGCCTCTCCTGATTTGCAATCATTCCCCGGAGGAACCACAACTGATCTGTGGGTTACACCATAACATTCCCTTTAGCAATAGTTCAGCCAAACATTGGTCATTATGCGATATCTATATATGAAAATAAGAACGAAGCCATCATGATACTATTGTTATTGACATATAAGACAAAGAAAAGGCGGCCATCTAACGATAACTCTTTCGTTAACGTCCAGGCACCAATATGGCGGTCATCGATGTTGCATACAAACGATGAAAATATTGTCTCTATATACGAGCTGTTTAACTGTGATAAAATCGAATCTATTTATTTATTTGCATTTGTTTAATACTGACTAACTCTCCTAGAGATGCCGGGTTACGAGACACACAACACCACAACTAAAAGCGAAACGCTCACCGTCAATCCGCACTCTACAAAGGATTCCGCCACAATTGAAACTTAATGGTTCGTTTACGAAAATATAGTTAACGTTTGAAGCCGTTTTTTAGAATAGTTGAATTATAATGAGTAAGATAAGCGGCTCGCTTTTTCTCTGAATATATAAATGTGACATACTTTGCTAAGCCTAATCAATAGATAACAAGCCAACAATGGCGTTGAATACAACTTTTAACGTCAAGTTGTATTAATTTCTATTTTGTCCAGTTAGTTTTTAGTACTTTTTAGCAATAATCACCAGTTATTTACTCCGATCTCACTACGTGGCGACATGCAAGCGCACGCCGTTTTACGACAAATTCACATCAGTAAGCTTTATTACAACTCGTACAGATAACAAAGCTTCCGACAGCTTTCTCATCGGTTACACATTACGAAAGACCATGGGCGACAAGCGTACTACAATATTATTAAACTATTAATTATGAAAATTTTGAAAAATTCAAAGGTATACTTAATCCTAATTTCATATCAGAAAAGCACCATTTTGAAATCTCGCCCGACTAACAGAGTTCCCGCGAACGGGGTTTCCCGTGGTTAGGACCTATAATTGTGTACTAAATTAAAATTGCTACGTGTTTCCATAATTTTGAGAAATCCCAAATTTAAATCCTTTAAAAGCCTTTAGCTATAGCGTAGTCTTAAACGTCTGATCATTGTGTCACGATCTATTAACATCAGTTATGGAACAGGATTTAACTAATTAGAAACAGGGCCCGATATTGTAGGGCCTCAACGTCGTCCTTGATATTTCGTTTGACGTGTAGTCAAATCCAAGACACAGTCATCTTGCCTTCGCACGGAAAAGAAATGGCTAACTAAGTAGATTATGACAATTATTTGTATAGATGAGTAATGGAGCACGTTTTGAAAAAGCAAGTAAGAAAAACTAATAAAGTACTTTAAATATTCTGGGTAAAAATTATAATAAAGTACTATCGTATCTTACTCTTCCAGCTTGCGCAAACACATTGTCGTCTACAATGCTACAATACTATATCTTACTTTTGCATATTGCGCACACGCATTTTTTTCTGTTTCATATTGATCCCATTTTCGAGTTTTTTTTTCCAACACGTTTAAAGTGCGTCCATTAAGATGACGGATAATAAGAGCATCATACACGCTTTTAATATACCATAAAATCAATCTCCCTCGAGGATCTGCCCAATGGCCTTTTAATAATTTCCCTTTTGGAAATGATGAGTTGTGGAAACGACTAGAAATGATATATTACTTCAAGAGTCCAACTCAAGTCAAGCAGTCAATTCAGTAAATGTACGATCATAAGACTGTTTTGATCGTCTCTTACCTTATTTTCATCTATTTTTCTTTTCCAGCTGTGAGACGTAAAGTTTACACGGTGGGCGTCGAGGAGTGAACAATAGGGGAGTTGAATGTGGAATCCTTAAACGTGGAGTCAGCTTGGGGCTGTGTAGCGTTGAGTGGTTGGAAGATTTGAATAATGAAGCTATAGATCATATCTTTAAAACCATTCCAATTAATACAGCGATCTTCGCACAGCATGTATTCAAAAACAAACGTTTATTTGGAAAATATTCAATGATGAAGCCATAAAAATCCCTGAGATCTCAGCGAAGGAAAAATTAAAATCTAATTCAGTAATAGTCTAACAAAACTGAAAGCGGATTTTAGTTCTAGGAACTACGCACAATACTAGCTGTTCTTAAAGTCCTAATGCGCTCAAACAGAAGAACGTAGGTAATAAGTAATCCAAAAACAATATAAGGATGAACTACTAGTATATACAACCTAACCACAACTAATTATCCCATAGGATTGAAAACGTTTCCGGAATCGCCACATGAGCTTTGCTATGGATATTAGGTTTTCAGCTTTTTCAATTTTCAAATGTCACATTTAAGTGTATTAAATAGGAACAAACATATTTGTCTTACTACAATATTCATCATTTTTGATGTTATCTTAATTGTTGTCATCAGCATCTTAAAAGCTATTAGCGACCTTTTGGCGCCAGAAATTACCTTAAAATACTCTGAAGTCGCCTTGAAAAAGAAAGTTATATAGACTAATGGGCTTTGCTCTACGCATCAAATACACACGTATCAGTTTTGTGACTGATGACCACCTTATATAATAATTCGCACTAAAATAATTTCAATTAATAAGGTATTTTTAAAGCTTCTCCTAGAAGTTTCCAAATTTGTGTTTTTTAATTAAACATTTGAACATGTGAACTTTAAATATAATTATCAGTTTAAATTCATGATAATAATAGTTCGGGTAAGTCATACAATTTGATATCAACTTTGCAATATAATGATCTGTTTAAACCTTGACAACGAGGAGTAATTTAAGACTATAAATGTTTTAAAAGGGTAAACGCACACTCCAACGCAAAACGTCGTTAATTTGATTTCGAGGACTTTGTACCGGAGGGGAAATGCTTCATTTTTTTATGCAAACAAAAACTGATGTTTTTCATTTAATACGGCGTCAATATTTACGGATGCAAAAAGAGCAGTGTCGTGACACGTCAGGCAGAATTATCAACAATAGCAGGTGTGTAGCTAGGTTAATGGATGGAATTCTACAAGTCTTTCAAGGCTCTTGGATATTGATCTACAGATATGATAATTCCTTATAATGACCTACAAAATACCATTCAAAGTGACAAAACTACATCGAAAAAAACTTAGAGGTTCTTATAATATAGGCTTGTTCTTATGATATAGCATCCTCAGTCAAGGGTTATCTCTTCTTCTTGACGTCAGTAATATAATTGCGCATGCTCAGTGAAGGGTTATACATTATTAGTGACGATAGTTATATATTTGCGCAAGCTCAGAGAAGTGTCGTCACTTCATGGCGACGGCAGTCATTTAATTGCGCATGCTCAGTGGGAAGGGAAATATTTTTCGTGACGTCAGTCAATGCAAGGCACCGTCAAAAGTCTGTACCCAAAGGCACAAATCCTCGTAAATAAGCTTGAACCCAGAAGTTGGGTTTAATTTGTACTTATGTAAATATATATACGTAAGAACCGATAATATATTTAACCTCGATATCTTATATAATATCTATTGACACGAGAGAAAAACATGTCAGCAGGTCGCTCAACCGGAAGATGAAGCAGGTTTTGTAGAATATCTTATGGAAAATATCTGTTTCGTTCAGCTGCCTTAGTATGTCGCGTAAGTATACGCTGACCAATCACAGCGCATTTCTTCTCGACAGGGCGACCTTAGTATTTCGAAGAAAAAATATTCAATATGTATATGGGGGACATTAAAGATCCTGTTGAACTATTCGTATCAGCGAGCTATAACTAGAGTAGGGATTGTTTCCCGGTTCAACAGCCTATTCCAACTGGAGGCATAACATTAACGTACTAATTATCCCTCATGATTGTAAGCTGCTTGGCTGCCAATGGCGCCGTAATATGCAGCCCGAAAAAGTCCTCCACCGGTTGTAAAGCGCATTGGGACATTTGTGAAATGCGCTATATAAGAACTCCCATTATTATTAAAGAAGCGTTTTATGTTTAGAATTTTTGATGAGGTACTTCTCCATTGTGTTAATCGGTGTGTCGGTGTGATCGAGAACAGCGCGAAATCTAACTCAAGAAAACTGAAAGATGGACGCACGATATTAAATAGTCCTTTGCGCTCATGTCTGCGGTCAGATGGAAATATTTCGTAGTTAAGTTTACGAATATTTTAAGAAGTTGAGCAAGAAATAAGTACTTGATGTTTGTGTAAATTCAAAATGTACTGGTACTTAAAATAGTTTTGGTCGAGTGAGGCTCATTGAGTGTTTGAACTTTCGTGAATCAGAATATATCCATGGAATAATAAGGAGACGCAAGTCTGAAGACTGCGCGCACCCTTCGAGATATACTTACTGGCATCGCACGCCTCAATTGTCACACCTATTAACCATGTCTTAACTAACCTAAAAAAAAATGTCTTACCTTACTCGGTTCACCAGGGCTGTAATCACTGAATCTTGGGATCTCTCTTATCCCATCAAGTGCAAGTCTGTTTTTCATAATTTCCTCTTCAGAGACGGGAATAACGCGCGTTTGAAGACTTAACGTACCGCCCTTTAAAGCCTGGTCGAACTTCGCCAAAGAACGTCTTTCCGGAGTTAACGATTTATCTGGAGTGCCAGTCTTTTCACTTTGTTTATTTTGAGCTGATTCGCCATGGTCTTTTGAGCTGAATAGAGTTTGTAAAAGCGGATCGTCAACAAAAGAACCTGATGATCAAACGAACAAGTTAATTAAACGTTATCTTAGGTTGCTGGTATTCAAAATGTTAAGAGTCTAGATCACCACGAGAGAGCTTGTCCTCGGATGAATATTAGACGAATAAGGTTAGGGAATATGCCAGAGAATCTAAAGAAACACAATAAACGAAAAGGGTGTGAGTTACACGTGCTAAGCAATGAAGTAGAGATTTTGAGCAAAGATAAGATTAAGATTAAAGTACATTTGTGAATTAGGAAACGCCTGCTAAAGAGACAATCAAAGCTAGTACATCAGTCAGAAGGGCGTAATTTCACGTGCAAGTGGACTATTTTTAAATCCTTCATTCATTAATTTTTTTTTCAAGCAAAGCCGACACAAGATAAAGACTAAAGGAGCCCGAGTAAGGTAACGCCCCACTAGCCTTCATGACTGATAAAAGATCGGATTAAAATACAACGAGGCTATCCATGCAGTTTTCTTGCATTAGCTGTATTTTTCATGGCATGGGATAAATATTTTACCTGAGGTATTCAGTTGCACCAAATGTCTAAAGCTCTCAGCTTTCTCTGTCCCTTTGTTCAGCGATCTCTCTACCTCCATAGCGTGTCTACTAAGAGTCTGCACGTTAGCGAACGAATCTGGCTTTGCTAAGGCTTTCTCTTTTTCCTCTATCTTTGTCTGTAGCTGTTTTTGTCTCTCTGTGTCTGCCTCTGGATCAGCGCCATATCGAGATTTTTTTGCTACCTGCATAAAAAGGACATTGGAAGGTCATCAGTGGGGAAGCTAGGCGTTAAGTTTGCGGCTTTCCAGAATAGCTTGAAGCTAATACGGGTCATCAATGTCCATACTAACCTTTGGTATAAAACCCTCTTGTTCTAGCTTAAATTGCATCTCTTCCTCCGTCAGCCCATACTGCTCAAGCTCTTCGATATATTTCTTTTGATTCTCTAAGGTTTTGTAATCCTTTAAGCTTAACGTTCCCGCTGACTTAGGGTCGTAGCTCTTGTATGTCGCTGAGGAAGTGAAGGATCTTTGTTTGGTCTTTTGACTGAAAACAATGAAAAATGTAATAAAATTATTACATGTATTTATTATTTATTACAATTATTAGTATTATTATTAATTGGAGACACAAGGCTGTTTCTGCGACATCGAACTTCTCACAAGCAAATTGTAATTAAATCAAGGGCCTGCCCATCTTTTTGTTGCTAATGCATTGGGTACATTTAAAGTTTGAAGATTGTATTAAGTCTATAAGGCCTTGTCAAATGTCGAACTTTTCATTTGCCGAATATAATCAGATCAAAGAAGGCCACCTGACCATTTTTTTGTTGCTAATGCATACATTGGGCACATTTAAAGTTCGATGTCTTAATTAAATCTAACTTGAATGGCCTCAGTACCTTTCAATAGTGATACTTGTGTCAAGTTGGTTTTGTACCATTCTTTTAAGCTGTTGTTCAGCTTCTGATTCAGTTCCTTCGCCAGGTTGATCAAACCTCTGGTCTTTGAATGGCGTAGCATCACTAGTGTTCATGCGGACCACACCACGACTTTTGTATCTGGTTGGATTGCCACTGGGAATAAAACACACGGTGCCCATCTTCAGTAAAAATAGAGCGGATTTCGTACGGCTATGAAAAACTTACGGTACGATCGTGCCGTGACCGTGCCGTTCCCTAGCATTCTGATTGGATGAGAAGTGCTCGCGAGCTATATGATTGCTTGAGATTTCCTCGATGCCATGCCGTGACCGTGCCGTGCTTTTTCACACTCATACGAAATCTGCTCTAATAGAGCGGTTTCCGTATGAGTGGGAAACTTACAGCACTGACTTACAGCACGTACACAGTATGACATGCCGTGACATTGAAATGGCTTCCCATTGTTTTCGTGCGTCTCATCCAATCACGACGTATACAGTTACGACTACGGCAAAATGGTATGGCTACAGCACGGTGATGACTTTGCCGTATTTTATCCCATTGATAGGAAATCTTCTCCAAGTGGGAAACTGCGAGCGGTAACGTGATGTATCGTATTTAAGCATTGTGCGTTGGACAAGATATGCTCGGAATAAGTGTTCTATATTTAACAGAAATCATAGATAATAGTCAAGACATACCATGGTATCCCAGTCTCCTTGTAGGAGGTGCTCTCGGGTCTTAAGTTTCTTCCTGCACTCACTGTAATGACAAAAGTAAAAAATCATGAAAAATATATAAATATTTAAAGCAAATGGAGCCGATTCAGGAAATTTTGATAGGGATGGTCCAAAATTTTGAGTATCTACTCATCTCACTGCACAGTGATATCAATGGTTAATGATGGTACATCAGCAAAGATGCCACCCAATAGTGACCTCCTGGGTATGACATAGCAGCCTTTTTCCGGTTTGGAATCCTTTCTTTTTATTTATTTAACGTCGTGATACGGGGAGTCGTTGCCGAGTCTCCCTAGCCAGAGGCTAATGATTATGTATACGACATAC
>JAUUIK010100845.1:0-10617 GCA_032270385.1 Urticina crassicornis | reverse complement strand
CTATGTAGTAACATTCAATAGAACTCAAAAACAGCATTTTAGTCCGTTCAAAAACGTGCTTGATTTGTAACTTGTGGATTATATATTTTAGTTAGTTGTTACAAAAGAGATGTTGTTCGAAATCCACCTGCCATCGCTGTACAAAGAGTAAAGATTTTATTAACATATGTCGGTAGCCATTCTCTAGCTTGCCTCTCAGTCTTGCCGAGGGTAAGATTCCTTTTTAAAAAAACTCTTCGGTCATCTGGCACAACTTTTCTAAAAGCTTTTGCTTATGAAATAGTACATTTTTGATTTGTTTGCGCGAAATAATGAGGAGAGATTGTTCTCAAAACATCAGGCAGATGAATTGGTTTCACGATTTATTTGTTTTTCAAATACAATTTCTGCATTACTATACAAGAAGAGATTAGGAAACACTCGTTAAGTGTTTCACAAAGTTGTATGAATCATTTCTGATTTCTCCTGAAAGGGCGAGATTTCCCATTTCCATGGGACACGAAAGAACATTCCTTTCGTTGAATTAGCTACTTTATTAATAGCATCTCCGCTTGATATCATAACTATTTTAAAAGACTATTTAGCTATTCAGCGTTATTTTGCTTGCAAATTAAGTATCTTAAACGGCCATTGCTTATTGTGTTAGTTCAAATAAAGCCAAGCAAGGCGAGAGAAAATGGGTGAATCGTTTTATAATTGCGAAGGCAACTATAGTCAGTGAATAGTAAAGGGCTTAAATTGTCAAACAGTTTTGAAAACGAATTGCTTTACTGCAAATACAGACTGGCCTGAAATGTGTTGAATTCTAAATGAAGGTGTTTTTGCAGTTTCATTGATAAAGGTTGTGTTGATTTAGTCCAAGCTGAGCCGGGAAAACCCCCAGTTCCTATTTGAATCATTCCTTTGCAGTTTTCGGTGTAAAATCTCTTTTCTCCCGTCCTAGTAGGACCCCACCATTCTGTTGCAAAAATTAGATATTAACATAAATCATTAAGCATCGCAAAAGACCTAAAATTTTACATTTTCCCCCGTTAAATATACTACTAGTAGGTATTACGGAAATTAAGAATATCTTTTTGAAGTACTTTATCTCCAAAACAATCTTCAAAAATATCTCAAGAAAATCTTGTTTACTGAATCGAGCCTACTGAAATACAAAACTTATATCTAGATTTCTCATACAAGTTGTATACGCTGAACGATTTTCAAATATTTAATGAATCTTCAATTCCGACCATACGTTCTCCGTCTTTGAGAAGAAAATAACCGTTCGGTTTTCTAGTCTCTGTTGGTATTTCACCTGTACCTTGAATGACAAGTAAACATCTATAAAAACATTTTTCTATAGATTTTCTGAGCTCAAAAAAACCATTAGAAATTTTAAAATATTTAAAATGTCTGGTTGGACTAATCTGCTTCTCTTTTATAATTTTATTAAATAAAAGGTTTTTACTTCAGCTTCGCAATACATAGTATCAAAAGAAACAATCGTACAAAAATAAAATTAAAAATAAAAGTATGGATGTTTGAAATTTAAAAAAATAATTTTCCATGTCTAAATTAGGAAGAAATAATCATTGTCAAACCTATAGTTACAATATAAGTTTTATAAACTTTATAATTTTCAGTCTTGGTATAATTCCTGGCAGCAGGACTGATATCAGAAGGAACTAATCCCTAAGTTAACGACATGGACCGATGTATTTAATTAGAAATTTAAAAATATTTCTAAATAACTCAGTCGTGCCATTGTTGCTTTTGCTCCACGTACAATAAGCACCGTACGGTAATTATTTATACTCTCTTTTGTATTGTACATGTATTCATTTTTTAAACGCACAAATCATGCTTTATACCATATCAATGCTTATTACACCAAATCAAGATTTTTTTGTACATGTTGAAATTGAACTTGGCAATTCCCAGTACTGGTTTTTCCTTCAAGTTCACTTTCGTTCGGTTTGAGTGAGTCGAAACGTGAAAAAAAAAATTTGTCTTTTAAGTTTATTCAGGTTTAATGAAACAAGTTAACAGCGGCATTTGTATTTATAAGAGCTAATTCTTTTTGTTTTACTAATCCTAAAATTTAGCATTAAATATAATGGAATGAGCGCCTGAATACCCCCTTCATACAATTAAGACATTAGGCGAACTATTTGATCTGTGTGTACGATGCACGTGCCATTTCTTAATAGGACACGAGGCAAACAACGAAAAAGCCGAATTGGGCTACAATTTGGTCTCTAAATTAGCTCTTAGACGAGATGAGCTAATTAAAGAGCAGAATGGGAGAAACACCCCGATGGGATTTGAGTATTAAATGGGTAAATCGTTATAAACCGTGTTTTTTGAAAAGCATTCGTGTGCAGCTAGGTGGGGAAATCCGAATCCTGTACGTTTGAAACGTCTTACTAATTTATAAGTCCATCTTCGCTCGATTGCCCAGTCGTACAGTAAGTGTGTGCGTTCGCTTGAGTGGGCGCATCGACAAACAAGTGAAAATATGCGTGTCACTGTTTGGCACGCGTCTTCTGTAGAAAAGACATTGTGCCGAACGAACTGAGGCTATTTACATGTGTTTTATAGTTTGTTCTGAGAAGAAATGTGCCATACTTCTACACGCCGAAGAATTACATCAAGTCAATATTTACCCTGGAGAGTGTACTAATTCTTTCTTTTTCTATTGAAAACCGTAAAACAACGAGTTGAATAGCCGTTCACTTGATTCGTCTATTGTCAATTGAAGCTATCCGCGGTATTTGGGTAATATCGTTAAAAACATATTAATTTGTATTGATGTGTAGTTCTCGAAAGTGGTTCCATCTCCTTGAAGAACTTCCTCATTTTCGCCGCTCTGTAAAAAATAAAAAAATAAACTTGTTCAGTCACCAAATATGCGCTGGTAATGGTAAGATTGACGTAATCTTCATGTTTAGTGTTTGTTCGTACTAAGGTATGACCTGGAATAAACTCTCTTAATGAGCTTAATTTGTCTTGTTCGATATTGTATTCCTTCACCTGTTATACATTGTTTTGGGAGTAAAGACCACACAACTTGAATGGCTTCGCTGCACTGTAAGGGTTTCCTTGAAACTTGGAAGATATTGCACGGTGGATGGAATTTCAAGAGGCAAATAAAACAATATATAAGCGTGCCTCTCGAATAACAAAAACAAAATTATAATAAAAAAATAAAAAAAATAAAACAAAAAAAGCACCAAGCCGGAAAAAAATCACAACAGCAAAATATTAAAAAAAGACAGATTCGGAGGAAAGTTTGAATCTTAGCACACATGTCTGACTAGACATCTGCTCACTCTTGCACATCGTACCAATTCGCACTGGAAGGTCTTTCTCCTCAGTGTTCATCATTAATTCCAGTGTCGCAATTAGCCAAAGAAAAAAATCTTGTTTTAGAGCCTCTAATTTTCATCGGTTACATGAACAAAATGATCCCGCCACGCGACCCAATCAAAATAAGGTATTGTCTTGCACCCCAAGCTGTCCTGGATGTTTAATTAGCGATGTGAGTATTTAAGCCAGAAGAGCGAAGGTAACTCAAGGTATCCTTGTCAATCAGTAGGCTTCTTTATTTGGAGAGTGCCACGCGAATGGACACGCGCCGTGTCAAACAAATATCTCTCTGACCCCGAGCGAGCCAGCTGGAAAATAACCCACTATATTTTATTGTAGTTTAATCTTGTTTTTCTAAGTAAACGTTCTTCTAACACCAAATTAATTGGCTAAGATGAACTAAAGCTGTGTGCCAATGCTTATGCTGCTGAAATCCAAAAATAAATTGAGATCAATAAGTACATTAAAACCCGACACACACCTCGTAAGAACGTATGCATAAACGCAAAAGGTCGGTCATTGGTTGAAATCAAGGGGTGATTCAAAAAAAGTTGGCGTTCTACCAATAAGAGCATGTTTTCTGGCTCAAAGATCTCTTGATAAGGATGTATTTTTAGGGCTTTTTTCGGGGCCCAGTTTTTGTATCCATTGAAACTAATTCACCTAACGGCGCCTTAAATCCTTAGCGCTGGTTACAAGCTTATTGGGTAGTCAGTTTCGCACGTGGTAGACTTCACGGAACCGTACACGCTTTCGCGGAGCTTCTTGAAAAAAAATCTCAGTTTCTTTCTACACAAATGACCTTATTTCAATTCAAAATTTAGGACAACCATACAAAAGCATTGTTTTGTCTGATCCCAAGTTCATTGAAAACTCAATTAAATCAGGGATTTTGTAGTAGTTTGGGAATGACGGTAGAAAGGGCCCCAAAGCGGTGAAAGCCGTGGCTGAAAACAGAAACGTGTTAGTACAATTGTGAATTTGTGTTTATAAAGGTAAACATAAATTGTACTTTAGAAGCCCTATACATAAAAGGGTGTCGCACAGTAAAATAAAATGACTTAACAATCACAGGGCTTTTTTACTATAGAAAAAAAAAACCCCGATGCTGTTAAGCCTAAAATGTGTTTAACAACGTAAAATTGCTGCCTGGCATCAAACTAAATACGAAAGAACTTATAATGGTGACTTTTGATCTCCTTGGAATGTATTATTGTTTATTTTTGGTTTCGGTTTTGTATATACTGCGAACATAGTAGGTTTGCAAGGAGAAAACGTCCGCCATTTTCGGTGGGGGGAGTCTGGATTTTACACGTTAAGTCAATCCACTTGTTCCGAACCTCTTTGGAGAGTGGCGCCTTTTTCCCACTTATATTTTTCGAATTGCGAGCGTTCGATTCGTTTTCAAACGTCCCCCACAGTTAGAGTGCCATGTAGTTTATCTACTATGGACAGACGCGTGTTGCTCCATTGTCGATCGACAAGAGAATTACCATAACAATCGCACAAGCCATCACCCACGAGGAGTTATTGTGAACGCGGCACGCGGAATTATACCAGTATGTTGTTCAATATAACAATGGTCTAAAGATCGCATTTAAAGACGTTTTTGTAATATACAGGATTAACCAAAATCTTATTTTGAAAGCGGCTGATCATAAAGATGACCATATTAACTCATTTTTTTTCAAGTGGCCTTAGAGTTAAGTGAATCGAAATATAATTTAGAACTGTTTTCTTAGTTATAAATCTTGGGGTCGAAATTCAGGTCCAACATTCCGTTGGCCGTTTGGACTTAGGAGAATGAATTCTCTTATCAAATACAAATCAAAATAAATGATACAAAAGTTTTTTTTTTACGCGCAAATCTCTACGGTTTAAACTGAAAGAATCGACCACCTGGCCGTAAAAAAATCAATTTGATGTATAAGATCCGGTCGTACAATATGGTTTTATACATGTATCGAAACACGAGCGTTTTGTATTGGACAAGCCTTGTCTTGCTACTTAGACCTTGTAACACATATTATACACAATTACTGATTTATTTATGCGGTTTCATGCGAGCTATAAAATATTTATGCTCTCGACTCAATGCTCATAGACCAATTATCAGGTTATGCCAAACTAGAGCTAACTGATGCCGGCAGTAATGGAATTGTGAAGCTCTTTGTGACAAATGGCCTATTATACTAACCCCATTTATTTTGTCCTCACCACTGTGTCGTATAAAAAAATCCAATTCATATTAATAGATATTTCCAAGCTCATTAGGATTGAATATTTACAATTCGACTACAGGGTTGTAACATAATGTAGTTGTAAAAATTATGTCAGTTTAAAAATGAGACACATCTGCATGTACGTTGTTTTTCTGAATTCTTCAGGAAAAAGTTGATGCCTAAACAAGATTAAGATACTTGTAAATCCGAAAGGGTGTATCAACCTCAAACGTTTGTGCTGGCAAATCGTACTCTATTTACGCCTCAGTGCTGGTGTATTTTTCTTGGGCTTTCAAATGAGTCAGTTCCTGGTCTTGTGTAATTGAATCATGTGTGGGATTTATCGATTGGGAAGGTGTGAGTCACATATTTACTGAGATTCGGAATTCCCTGTCTAAGTTATAAAATATGCATTAACTTTCTTCAATGAATACTGTACGGTATATGTGTACTTTCTTTGAAGTAAAAGAATACAAGAGACTACGAGAACAAGAAAGTAAATCCCTTACAAGTGCCCTACAATTTGAACAAAATTATGTACACTGCGATACTATAAGAATAAAAATAAAAAAATTTAAAAAAAGGACAAGATTTCAAATGAGAGCCAAGGAATAAAAATTAAGGGTGAAGCAAGGAAAACGGTAGAAATAATCAAATTGTGCTTCTGATAATCATCTTTTCACTCAAGTCACAACACCAGTTTTCAGTAGCTTTCGTCTAGTCGTTTCCCCCAAAACAACAGACCGTAGTTAATTCTGAAGTTTAGTTACTCGCTCCATGACGTGCAAATTACCCTTTACAATTGGGTGCTAATTAAAGATTGGGGCGGGGATTGGTTAGAGCAATTGTTCAGGAATATTATAAAGCGTGTCACTTGATCTCCACTCTGATTGGACGAGTTGTAAGGCCTTGGGAGAGCTTACCAATGATAATCACTTGACACGCTCGTGGTTGGATCGTGCGCCGTATGTTTTTGTTTATATTGTCCACTTCTCAGCTGACAAGATTTGGATAAAAGAAAAAAGGGCACACGAAACCATTTATAAGCGACACGCGCCAAACGTATTAGCCAGTTGATAGACTGAAGATCATCAGGGTCTCGCGAATCAGTGACAACACAGAATACGAATAAGCAGTTCAGCTTTAGTTATTTCTTGGCTAACTTCATTACGAACTTGCACTTAATTCAAACCCGAAAGAGAATTTTCGACCGTTGAACTTCACGTCGAGTTTGAATTCCTGCGAGTCTTTTGGAAGTCGTAAAGAGGCAGTGAAGTCCTTGGAATAAATAACCGTCTCCTGAGGTCACTTAAAGTTCTGAGATGCCTCGCTCGTTTCTCGTTAAGTTGAAAAAGAATTGCTGTGCCTCGCCCTGGGATGATGGTAAGTTAAAGCTTTTATAAACTGGTTCTTGATACACATGAAAGTGTAAGCATTTATTTTTCAGCTTCAAAATACTTATTTTAGCAAAGCAAACAATGGTCTTGGAAATCAAAGATGTAGTAGAGGCACGATCGAAATATGCCACACTCCATTAAATATTCATACTCAACCAAAAAAAAAATATGCACCCAAAACTAATTTTGCTGTTTCTTGTATTTTCTCCAGTAGGTTCTGTGATCCCAAGTGAGTCGTCTTTAATGTGGGAGCCTATTCGAGTGGAAATTGACCCAGTACAGGTCTTCAAGCCAATCAAACTCGACCTCAATACTCTGGACCCGGCGTGCCTAACTGGAAAAGGACAGTTCAGACCAAAGTCTCACTTCTTTAATCCCTACACTTTTAATCCGTTCCAGTTAAGTCCCATCCACCACGACTACAGCTCTGAACACTCGCTCTTCAACCGAAGTTCGTCCATTTTTGACAGTCACAGACCTAGCTCTCCAGATTTCGACGGATCGCTTGTGCCTTCTCCGACGAAAAGCGACGATGGTTTTCCCAGAGCTAGCATTTTCGTTCCTGGGAACGGCTTTCTGGATGCCAAGTCTTCAGAGCACCAATCTCTGCCACAACTCGGCTCAAACGCGGTAGCAGTTGGCAGAAAAAGACGGAATGGAGTCCCGAAGACCTTCACTTGCGAGGTCTGTGGAAAAATCTTCAATGCACACTACAATTTGACCCGCCATATGCCAGTGCATACCGGCGCCAGGCCATTTAAGTGCAAGATTTGTGGAAAAGGCTTCAGACAAGCTAGTACATTATGCCGGCACAAAATCATCCACACCAAAGAAAAGCCCCATAAATGTAACATTTGTGACAAGGCGTTTAACCGGTCTTCTACCTTGAACACCCATATTCGTATACATGCCGGCTACAAGCCCTTTGTATGTGACATTTGTGGAAAGGGATTCCACCAGAAGGGAAACTATAAAAATCACAGATTAACGCATACCGGAGAGAAGCCATTTAAGTGCCACATTTGCGGAAAGGCTTTCCATCAAGTATACAATCTGACATTTCATATGCATACTCACAATGACAAAAAACCCTTTACCTGCAAGGAATGTGGAAAGGGCTTCTGTAGGAACTTCGATCTGAAGAAACACGTACGAAAACTCCACGAAAACAAGACGACGCAGGTTACAGCATAGGAACAAAATAAATTTTTAAATTGAAGTCGTAATTTCAACGAACTAGATACACCGTACAGTGCGACTGTTAATGAAATATTGGTAAATCAAGAGCAGTTTACTATACAACTATATTGAATAATATCACATACAAAACAAAACTTGTACATTTAAACAGAAAATTTTTATTGCTTTTATATAAATAATACAGATTCACTTACAGACTAATCGTTTCAGCGAATGTAATTTAGAAGCAATATAACGGCTAGATGGGACACGTGCAAAACACAATGGCTACTCGTAAAGATTGTGTGAGAGAGACAATAAAGTAGGCATTAAGTAAAAGCGCTTTGAGTATTTAGCGACGACTAACGCATTTTTCACGAGCGCTTGATGATGCGAATTTGCCCACGTTGTAGATTTTAAAGTTAATAAACTCAATTGAATCCACGTAATCTTGGACACTGTCAGTTTCTTAGTTTGTAATGAGTGTGGATTGGATTTTTGGATCAGAATCTAAGAATTAATTTAAAAACGGATTCTTCTTCGTTTACTGAAAATAAACATAAACACTAGATCTTTGGCTGATCAAAACACACCTTTGTATTAAACTAAGATCGATCAAACCATTCAACTTCAAAGACAAAAAGAGCTCCTTTTTGATATTTCCCCTACTCAGTGAAATATAAGTCCGTTCCTTACTCGCGGAACGGTTAAAACGAAAAACTATTCAAGTTGAGACAAAGTGATGTAAACTATTTTGCTGGTCCTAATTAGTCCAATTTTTCTAAAGCTAAATGACAAACTTTGATTTGTAATCAAAGCTTCGCGTTTGCTGTAAACAATAAGTTTTTAAGAAGCTGCCAAAGACTCAATAAAAACCATGTTTGTCAAGTGGGCGCCGTGGTCTTCAAACTCTAGTTTATTAGTTTTGCTCAAAATGTAGTTTCAAAAGTTCCAAATTGAAATTCTCTGGCAAATTGGTCGAGGACAGGTTTATAGTTCAAAATTCTAAAGGAACCATAATTTAACAGTGGAAAATGTGTTCAACACGGAATAGCCTTGCCAAATTTTCTGTACATTATTGTTTTCAACAAATCTTAATTTTAGAAAGAAGTTTGTGCTAGATATTTTTTCCTTGTTGGAATTTCAAAAACTATCGGATTTGGAGTAAAGAATTTTAAATGCTGGGGAAAGGCAGGAGAAAATAACATCCCTCTGGTTAAGAGGTACGTACACATTGGCAGTATTCAAAAACTAGTTGGCACGTGTCGCTCGCATAATAAACGGTTTAAAGTTTGAAGAGGTTTGAATAATAACGCGGAACAAAGAGCGTGTAGGTCAACGAACGCTAGTACCGAACCACACTCTAATATACATCCACAAAAAGAAAGAAGGAAAATAAAAAAAACACACAACATTTTGAAAAGACTAATGCAAAAACACAAATTGTGCCCATTTGTTAGATTCGTGTTTTGACCGCAAATTGAATCAAGACTCGCTATTCTCGTTTTTAACTAATTACATGTTGTATTTCAACGGTTGGAACAGTTAAAACTTTAATGCAATTAGAAGTTTTGTGCTTTGGCTTCAATAATTCATGGGCCACTTTCGTCAGCATTAATCGTCTTAAAAACCGATAATTGATTCCTTTGGCAGGGAGTTTCAAGTTCCACTTACATCTAATTTCCAAGCCGCTTTTAAGACGTTTTTTTTGGAGTGCCAACGACTCGGTTAAACCAGTTAGAATTGTTTACTTTAAGTTTGAAAAGTACGTTACTATATTTGACAATGTGACACACTTCCCGAATAATGAGAAAAGCTGAGGAAAAAAAAAACGTCATTAATTTTCAACTGTTGTAAAACATTACTTCAAAATAATTGTTGTTCGCTACAGAAAATGTACTAACAGCCTTTAATCTTCTTGTGTATGAATCATACGGGTTTTCTTTTAAGAACAACTACGACAGTTTATTAAAGCAGAGATTAGTGTTGACAATGCTCCACGCGACTCCTCAGTCAACAGTAAACACATCAATTGGAAAAATTAGTACGGGTGACCGCTTAGTTCTCCTAATGAATTGAACCAGCAACTTCTGTATATTGATTATCATAATATTACGACCTGCTACAATCACGCTTAAGTAATCATCTTGGTTAAAGACTTTATTGTAAGCCAAGTGGGGGAGTGAAAACATTTTTGAAATTCAAGGACGGTTCGAAAAGATTGTTAGTAAGTGGTATCATATTTTGTACTATTAATCCAGTTTTGAGGAGTATTTGGTTCCTAATTTGAAACGAAAGGCCTGCTATGTGTGCAACTTACGATGATGAGCGGTTTATTAGCGGAATTCGACTAAACCCTACCGGTAAATTAAAGCCCCGTTGGAAATAAAAAATACCATTAATGACAAGACATACGTGCAGATGTACATAGTGATGCTCTGGCGTCTAATTTGACCACTGACTCA
>JAUUIK010100734.1:0-16824 GCA_032270385.1 Urticina crassicornis | reverse complement strand
GTTTATCATAGAATCTATGATAAACAAACATGCTTACAAATACATCACAACTAAAATTAACAAAATTAAGCATTTTAAAGGGAAGATGTAAGAACGAATTTCTCCCAAAAAAAGTTTTTAAAAAAAAGTGTCACAACTGAAATTGGTAAAATTAAGCATTTTAAAGAGAAGATACAAAAGCAAATTTTCACAGAAAACTTTTTTGGGCTGTCATAAATGAACGATAATATAACAAATAATACAAATAAAGACCAGCTTAACAAACCAATAAGACAAGCCTTCTAATGTATAAGAACTTAAAATACATTAAAGCAATTCAAATATTAGCAATTTCCCCTAGAGAAAGGCTGATTATTGCCTTCCGAATATCCCTTCTAAGCATGTAAAAGCCAATAAAACATGCAAAAATCGTCAGAACGTACATAGTGAGGCTTGAAAATTGATCTTTTAAACTGTGAGTTCAGGTCCAAATTTGACTTTTTAATAACTAATTTCCGCTTCAACTCACAACTTTTGCATCAAAACACGCTACTTTTAAACTGCTGTTTTCAGCAGGAAATGGGGAAAATTGGAAAAAAAAAAAAAATCATGTCATATCTCTTTCTACAAAAATAGACCTTAACTGCTATATCACGTTACAATTAAAAAAACTACAGTAAAAAATAAGAAAATACCACTTTTTAGCACTTCCAATTCCCGGTCACTTTTAAAGCGTGAATTGCCGCGAATAAAATCAAGCAAATCCACTAATTTACCAATAACCCAACACTTGAACTCACCCGAGTATCCCCACAACTTGAGTACAGAATACAAACGCGATATCCACAAATAAAAATAACACCAAACAGAACCTGTACCATGAAACAATCTCTCATTACTACAACTACTACCCACACAAACCCAGCCTATGACAGAATTTTTAACCGCCTAGTATTAAAATATTTTAATACTAGAATTTATAATAAGCACCCACCTGTTTAATTAATACCACTTTCTAGTAGCATTACCATGTTACGGCTTACCCCAGCTTTTGTATCTGGGGGCACCGGGCAATTTGTACACGCACCATTGTATTGTTCAACCCGCCTTTATTACACGGGTTTACTGTCAGGTCCAAATTCCATAAAACATTTCATTTTATATCCCTAATAGGACAATGTAACTCAACTAAGCCCTTTTTATATTTCCACTACGTTTACCTGAATTCCTAAGTACTTACCATACAGTAAGTACTTTCTCCGCAAAACTCTATTCCATTAAAAATTCAACTGGCAACGGCGGTATAGCAAGACAAAAAAAGGTAAGGTATTACGAGGATTATCGATTTAACCGTCAAGTTCCCCTGAACTAATATAGTGCACCGCCAAGTTCTTTGGTTTTTAAGCCTAATTTTGCTCGTACTTACCGCAGAAAACTAAAAACATCATTTATAACGGGGCCTCTAATCCCGGTCTTCTCCATAGACTTTTAAGATTTAAGTTTATAAAGCACTTAACACTTTTTGTGAAATATATTTAACCATTTATACACCTTCTTATTACTTTTATACTAAACTGTTACTCCTCTACGAAAAGATTAATACAAGAGTTAGTTTAACCGCAGGTGCTGGCACTAAATTTCCCTTCTCGTCCTATCTACCCTGGACCATCATGTCTGATTTTATCCAATATCCTCCACTGGTGTTGGGAAAATTTATTAACCATCATAGACTATTACTAATAGTAAGCCCCATCAGCCCTTACTTCTAAACGTTATTTAAACTTGAATTTTAGGCCTGCACTACTCCCAATACCCTTTCAGTACCAATGTGTCTAGTAATGATAGTATTAACCAAAAGCTAGAACCAAACTTTCTACATTACACTTTCAAACATTTGTTTGCCCTGTCGCGTGGAAGGCGACTATACTTTGTATACTAAAAGTGCTTTTCTGGGCCAAAAGGTCCCCCCTTACTTGAAGTGCTGAAAACTTCTAGTCTAAATTAACTTATAACCCATTAAGACGGGCAAAACTTTTACCACCACCTCAGTGTAAATGAGGCATAATTAATTATACTACACCTTAATACTAATCCAAATCCTTAATATCTGAGTAAACCCATGTTAAAATTCAAAGAATAAAATCTGATACACTAAGTACCTCCACTTCAGCTCTTATTTGCCAATGGTTAATTCCGCACATTTCTGAACAACCCCCTCACGCACTAAACCCCGGTCGTAAGTCAGAAAAATGGGCTCTATTAACACGCCCAGGAACTGCATCTATCTTAACCCCTAAACCTTGGATAGTTCAACAATGAATGACGTCCGCCGATGTAACCTTCACCTCAACATTCCTATCACCTGGTAATACTATTGGATAGTCTACAAACTGGCCATATCGAAAGCCTGAATCTAATTCACCGTCTCTATTATTCACAGTATATGAATCATACCTAATTAATCAATCAGAAACCCCTTCAAACTGCACCCCACCCTCTAAACCCCCCTTTAAGCTCCTCTTCCTAGAATAGTCCTTAAACACGCCCAACTCATCGGCTAAATTAATTAGCCTCGGGAGATGGACTAAATACTCGTAACTTCAGTACCACTGATGGCCTGTAACCTTAACTGTAATAAACTTAGGCTTATCATTTATACCTATAGCATAAAGCTGGACAAATGAAGGATACCCTATAATAATAATAAGTAAGATAGGAATGATTGTTCACCATAACTCTAACCTATTATTACGATACACATTACGAAAATGAATACCACCACAAAAATAACTAACCTTAGGCACTACTAAGAAAAGAATTCTCCCCACCACTGACATAATTATAAAACACGCACAAACAAGATAATCGTGAAGAAACACTAAACCCAAACCACTAGCACAACCCCAATCGCACAAACCTATTTGACCATAAATTCCAGGCATATTAATTCCCAACACCTAAATCCTTCCACTTTAACTCACTACCTCCGTCATAATTAGAGATATTTGTAGCTGGAAGCCCCCTCCCACCTAACCTAAACTGCAAGTATCTTATTATAACATCCCACCAACGCTCCAGCAAGCAGTGGGTAGGGTAGTACATAAAATAAACTAAACTCCTAATCTGGCCTATAACTTGATAAGGCTCCTGAACAGGTCGCATCCCGACAAAAGTCAATATAAGAAACCTAGATACAAAAACCCAATAATACAACTGCGATAAAGGGTAAAATGCTAACCCGAGATGGAAATACTTAGCACGAAAAGGTATTAAGTATAAAATTAAGACAGACCCAGCTAAAGCAGCCACACCACCGCCCTTATTAGGTACACTCCGTAAAATTGTATACGCAAACAAAAAATACCACTCAGGTTGAATGTGAATAGGGGTCTTATATGGATTTGCAGGGATATAGTTTTCAGCAGCGCCAAAAACATCTGGTGCGAACAAAACCACTAAAAACAAAGTCCCCACTATAATTAATATACCTACAAAATCCTTATGTGAGTAATAAGGGTGAAAAGAAACTAAATCCCCCCCATCGTCCACTCCAAGAGGGTTATTTGACCCTGTATCATGTAAATAATATATGTGGATTATAAACAATCCCCCAAGTGCAAACGGTAAGTACATATGCAAAACATAAAAACGCTTCAAGGTGGCATCACAAACTGTGAACCCCCCTCAAATTCATTGAGTGACTATATTTCCAACGTAAGGAATAGCCCTAAACAAATTAGTAATAACAGTTGCACCTCAATAAGACATCTGCCCCCACGGTAAGACATAACCTAAAAAGGCAATCGCTATTAATATTAAATACATAGTAACACCCACCCTCCACGTCTTATGGAGAACAAAAGAATGGTAATATATGCCTCGCCCAATATGGGCGTAAATGCACATAAAAAAAAACGAAGCCCCATTTCTATGTAAACTTCGAAATAGTCAACCTTCATGCACATCGTGCATAATATGTACTACAGATGAAAACGCTAAACCCTCATGTGGGGTATAATGGCATGCTATAATAAAACCTCTAAGAATTTGAATAGCTAACAGCATTCCCAATATAGAACCAAAATTTCACCATATATTTAGGTTAATAGGGCAAGGTAAATCATAAAAACTTCCTGCAACAGCGTGTAAAATTTTGTTATTATGACGAGGAGCATAAGAAATGACAGCAAGGGACGCTCAAGTCCTCCTTGTAGGCCGAAACTACATATACACTAATACTGCCTCCTGAAATAGAAACTATAAAACACATTAAACTAACAATAACCAAAAAAAGAAAACCCTTTACAAAACACACGCCAATATAATCAAACTGGCTACTAACATAGTATGAACTAAAACTCCAACTCTTATGCCACACTCCATCCCCACCAAATGAATACTCTAAATAACCATCTTCAATGAGCCCCTTGACATCAGCCCTTAAGCTTAAAACCTCATTAGAAAATAAATCCCTTCTTAATTGAGGTAAAAACCATATCTTAGATAGAAAACTTCACCACATCTCTCGCAGGCTTACGCCAGCACTGTATCTTAAACTCCCATATCGGCCTCAGACTTGCCCGTACCCGTATATGAGTAGAAATAAAATTCCAAAAGAAACACATAAAATAGGAATTAACTTTAAGATTCTAGGCAAAACAAAGAACTCATTAAAATTAATTACTACAGACTGCATAAATATTCCACCAAATAGAGCCCCTAACCCTAAAATCCTACAAGGAATTACTACATATTCATTAGACACCATTGACCCCACAAAGCTCACCCCTATATTTGAACTTAGTAACCTATAGACCATTCAACCCCCATAAATTGCGGTAAGGCAAGTAGAAAGAACTACTATAAAGAATAACACCAACCTTATTCCCCCACTTAAAAAAGACTCAATCACTAAATCCTTAGAATAAAACCCTGATAAAAAAGGAAACCCCATTAAAGAAAGGCAAGCCACAACTAACCATCCTATAATAATAGGCCTCTTATAGGCAAAAGCTCCTAAGTAGCGCAAATCCTGAATCCCGGAAAAATGGATTACCCTACCCACACATAAAAACATCAAAGCCTTAAACAAAGCATGACTAACTAAGTGAAAGAAACAAATCCTCACTGCCCCCACAGAAATAGCTAACATTATAACCCCCAACTGCCTAAGAGTAGATAAAGCCACAACCTTCTTCACATCAGGCTCAAACACAGCACTGATAGCAGATATTAGTATAGTCAACCTAGAAATAATACCTAAAAATAGATACCAACCACCTACAATGCAACCAGAGAATCGAATTAACACATATACGCCAGCTGTTACTAAAGTAGATGAATGAACCAAAGCAGAAACAGGAGAAGGTGCCGCTATCGCCGCAGGTAGTCACGCAGAAAATGGTATCTGCGCACTCTTAGTTATACAACCCACCACTACAACCCCACATAAAAGTCTTCTAACTTCACTTATTCTTAAATCCACAAAACCCCACCTAGATAATGCCCTCCCCAGAGAAATAGCAATAAAAAACAACACATCTCCCACCCGATTCCTTAAAACCGTGATTGTCCCAGACCCTAAAGATCGCTTGTCTTGATAATAAATCACCAATAAGTAAGAGGTTAAACCTAACCCGTCCCAGCCCAACATTAACCCTAAAAAATTAGGAATTATAACCAGAAATAGTATAGAAATTACAAATAGTAATACCAACTTACAAAAACGATTATAAAATAACTCACCATCTATATAAAACCCATTATATAGTATTACACATCTAGAAATCAGGATTACTACTAAACTAAATAAAACCCTATAAACGTCAAACATAAAAGGAATACTCATATTTAAAACCCCGCCCCCTAGCATATCTAACTCTACAACTACACTACCCCCATTTAAGATAAAACTACCACCCACTCACCCAATTCAAATTATCAAGCACACCAAACCATTAAAATAATTATAAACCTTAAATGTGTACCTCAATTAAGCTTGCAGAAAATCCGCACCTCCTAGGTAACAACTAGTTATTCTTTATTATAATAAAGCCTATCTAACTTCTAATAACTATGCTCAACATAAAAAACCCAATAGACAATGGAAGCATAACCTTTCAACATAGGTCCATCAACTTATCGTACCGATAACGAGGTAATGTGCCACGCACAATAATAAATAAATAACTAATAAAAACCGCAATTAAAGTAAAAACTACATCACCGATAATATATAAGTTAACCGCTACCCTAAAAAACAAAGCTGCACAAACAACCCTCATAAATATAATTCTCCCGTATTCAGCTAAAACCAAAAGAGTAAAGCCAAATGCGCCATACTCAACTATATAGCCAGATACTAATTCAGACTCCCCTTCCACAAAGTCAAAAGGAGTTCGATTAGTTTCAGCCAAAGCTCTTACAAATCATATAAAAAATACTTCCAAACACCTTAAAACATAAAAACCCCCCCTTATCCGCATTTCGTACAGCTCAAAAGTTCCTAAATACAGTAGGGGACAGAATAATAAGGTAGTAAACCCAACCTCATAGGAAACTCTTTGAGCCGCTGCACGTATAGCGCCTAATAGCCCATATTGACAATTAGAGCTTCACCCACACATAATTACCCCAAACACCTTAACCCTAGACATACATAGAAAATAAAGAATGCTCAATTTTAGAAATACTATTGGGTGCCTCACAGGATAGATTAACCATAACCCATACGAAAAAAAAAAGACAAAGACAGGACCTAATAAAAATAAAGCTTGATTAGCTGCAACTGGCACTACTCACTCCTTTGATAAAAGCTTCACACCATCTGCGACTGGCAATAACAACCCAATTAACCTTGGCTTATTAGGCCCATGACGCCGTTGCACAATTCTCAAACCCTTACGCTCAATAATCACAAAGTAAGCCACACCTAGTAATACAACCACCATCCTTAAAACCGTTGCAAGACCGCCTACAATCATATCTCAAGAGAAGTCACCGCTCCATCTTAGGAACTTAACTCCAACGTATTATTTTTACTATCTTGAGAAAGGAGAGTCTAATTTGACATCAAAAGATTGACAATCTTCCATTTTATTTTAAACTACCTCCTCATCAAGAAAGATAATTTATCCTACCATAAGATCCTAAGTCTCACATATTTTATTCTACTACCTTGATAGGCTATAGCATACCTGCACCAAAGGATTACAAAACCAACGCTCTTTACTTAAGCTATACAGCCAGGAGAGAGATAATTATCCCATAAATAAGGCTACAACTTACCACTTCTACAGCCGCCCCCTAATTAATTAGAATCTTAATGCAAATAAGCCCCTAAGCTGGTCTACCCCCCTAGCACGCCTACGGCTTACCAATAAGCCTAGTCCGTTAGCAGCCTCATATACACCAAAAACTAAAAAAACCAATCCAAAACTAATACTTGTCAACCCCCTACCCGTTCCTATAATGCAGACAATCATTATAAAAAGACTTAACGTTATAAGCTCCAAAACAAGAAGCACCCTTAAAAAATGGCTTTTCTGTGTAAAAACCAACCCTAAAGATAAAAAAAACAAAAAGAAAGAAATATACAATACCACTACCCTAAGTAAATTAAATTACATCAAACGATTAAGAGTCGCCCACTTTTATTAGCTATTAGGATCATAATGCCAGAAGGATTAACACCCACATATTCTACCACATCAAGATAGCCCGATTATCCGGCATAGCATTGAATAACCCTACTTATAGTATCCAATCCAAAGAACCTTCGTTGTACTCGTGTAGAAGACCTAATATTAAGATCACCACGAACCTAAAAACAAGTACGCGCACATAAGATCTCATACCTACACCCACAGTTAGTATATAAGGAATTAATAAAGCAATCTCCACATCGAAAACTAAAAAAATAATGGCCAAAATAAAAAACCGCAAGCAAAAAGCCTGACGAGATCTTGCCATAGGCTCAAACCCACACTCGTAAGTCCTCAACTTCTCGCGACTATAATTAGCCTTCATGCCAAGCAAATACCCTACCGCCACCAAGCCTAAGGTCACAATAAATAAGATAAGCAAATATAAACTCCCCATACCGACATTTAACAATACTCTCAAAAGATTAAAACTCTAACTCTAGATCGAAAATCTAGTGTGTTTATTACACCATAAAAGCTTAAGCCACTGGACGAGTCGAACGTCCTTAATCGGTTTTCAAAACCAAATATTGCCAAACAGAGACCGTACGAGCAAGACATTATGCCTAACATTGCACCCACAAAGCAGCATTTTTTTTAAACTATACCCGCCCCCACTACAAAAATACAACATCTAAAAAAATAAATAGTCCAAAAAGTATAATTAATCTAATAACCATGCACACTATGAACCGCAATCTGAGCCCCCCAAAACATCGCACCCTAAACCTTTGATACCCGTGATTCACTGTAGAGTAAAGAAATAAAGAATAACCAGCCGCCAAAAAACATATGAGAAACAAAGAACTAACTAATGTTGAACTAAAACCTAAAATACTACAAAATAATATACACTCTCTAAAAAAATTAATAGAAGGTGGACAACCTATATTAACAACACAAAATATAAACCATATAGAACTGAGAATGGGTAATCTCTTCAAAATACCCTTACATAACAAAATTCTTCGAGAACCTCTCCCCATATAAGTATAGTTAGCAAGGCTAAATAAGCAAGGAGAGCAAATACCGTGAGCAATTGCCATGCAAATTCCACCTATTCAACCCAAATGCCTTAAGCTCATAATGCCACCTAAACTGAGAGACATGTGCGCAATAGAAGAATAGGCAATCACAGACTTAATATCGTAAAAACATAAACACAAAAAAGAGCACACCACACCACCTCACAAGCTTACCACTATTAATGTGTACACCCACTCCATAGGTGGGACCCCCACACACCATAAAACACGGCAAATTCCGTAAATACCAAGCTTTAATAAAATTCCAGCTAATATCATAGAACCTCTCAAGGGTGCTTCAACATGGGCCTTAGGTAATCACCCATGCACAAAGAAAACCGGAACCTTCACTAGCATGCCCACCATTAATAAAAATCAGAATACCATAGACTCCCTTACCATCTCCTGCCTACTGTGGTATAAAATTACTATTTTATCAGTGCCACAATCAAGCCAAATCCCGCACAATAAAACCAAAAAAGGTAACGACCCACATACTGTGTAGATAACCATCTGTAGCCCCGCCTGCAACCGTTCGGGTTGATGGCCCCAACCAAGAATAAGCACTGCCGTAGGAAGTAAACTTCTTTCAAAGAAAAAGAAGAAAAGGAAAAAATCCGCACAACAAAAAAAACAGATACACCTCATGCCAATGAGCACAACTATCCTTGCAAACTTCTCCCACCTCCTTTCTAGTATATAGTCGTCGTCTCTTGCGACTAACCTAATTATAATAACAAATAAAGTCAAACTAATTAATCTAACACTTAGGTAGTCTTCTATTCATCAACCGGCATTGAAACTAATAGTTTCAACACAACTGCCGTAACTCTTAAGGGCAACCACCTCCATAAAAGCTAAAAACCTGATTAACAAAGAAGGTAACGCCAGGCCTTCTAACTTCTTGCCATAAAAATACTTTTCTATCAACCTTTTTCTACACTCAACCCTGACCTCGATCTGGGAATTCACCATCTCTGTAACGCCTAGGCTCAACCACAACCTCCTCTCCCCCATCCCGCATCTTTAAAACACGGATAAACCCAGCCGTTCCGTAATGCCTACCCTTAGGATAGGAATAAATTAAAGGGTTTGTCCTTCAATTGTGATGTGGTAAAGGGTATCCATGCTGGCTATACTCAAGAGATGTTCCACAAACCGCAGCAAAAACTAAAGGTCGCCGAGCAATCACACCCTCCCACAAAATAAATAAAAACATTCAAGTAGAAATATAATCACCGAATGCCCCTCATCTAGACATTATATGTAACTTCTTATAACAATAAGGGTAGTCAGAGTATCGCCGAGGCATACCCCTTAACCCTAATATATGGTGCGGAAAAAACGTCACATTTACACTTACAAACATAGCAAAAAAATGACTCTTTCTTCACACCTGATGAAGACCAACCCCGCTCATTAAAGGGAATCAGTGATGAAATCCACAAAAGATAGCAAAAACCGCCCCCATACTTAATACGTAGTGAAAATGCCCAACAACGTAGTACCTATCATGCAAAACTACATCCAAAGAAGCTCTAGAGAGAATAATACCGGTCAACCCTCCAAATGTAAAAAAAAATAAGAACCCAACAGCCCAATATATGGCAGCCCTCTTTCGCACAACTCCCCCGGCTAAAGTACCTAACCACCTAAAGACCTTTACCCCAGTAGGCACGGCAATAATCATAGTAATTGCCCTAAAATAGGCTCGACTATCAATATTAATTCCTACAGTGAATATGTGATGCCCCCAAACTAGAAACCCTAGAATACCAATTCTCACCATTGCATGAACTATCCTTAATGAACCGAACGCCCCCTTCTTACCACAGTGAACTGCAGTAGCATGTGAAATAATACCAAACCCTGGAAGGATTAAAATATACACCTCAGGGTGTCCAAAGAACCAAAACAAATGAATAAATAAAACAGGATCTCCCCCACCCACAGGGTCAAAAAAAGAAGTATTAAAATTCCGATCAGTTAAAAGCATTGTTAACCCGGCTGCCAAAACAGGCATAGCCACAACTAACAGAAACGATGTAATAACAACTGATACCACAAAAAGAGTAGTACGCTGAGGAGCCACCCCCTCAGGACGCATATTAGCACCTGTAGTAACAAAATTAATACTTGCAAAAATAGAAGACATCCCAGCAATATGTAAACCTAAAATTATAAATTCCATTGCTGGGGCAGGATGGCCCAATCAAGCAGACAAGGGAGGGTAAAGCGTTCAGCCTGTACCAACTCCTTCCTCCACTTCGTTTGATATTAATAATAAAACAGTAGCTGCAGGTAATAACCAAAAACTAAGGTTATTTAAACGTGCAAAAACTATATCGGGAGCAGCTAATAAAAGCGGCACAGCCCAATTACCAAAAAATCCAATTATTAAAGGCATCACTATAAAAAAAATCATTAACAACCCATGTGAAGTTACTAAAACATTATAAACAGACTCACCATAAAAAGAACCAGGATGTATTAACTCTGTCCGTATTATAGTCCTATACACTAACCCCACTAAACCGGACCATAATCCTAAAACAAAATACAAACTTCCAATATCCTTGTGGTTAGTTCTACACAACCACCGCATTATAGACCTATAACCCCCACCATAAGAACTTAATTCCGCTCTTTGTATGTGTCCAAGAGATAAAAATCTACTTTAACAGCTTCAACGTTACGTCCTGTAATTTGAACTACCTGAACAACAGCACTAGAGAAATATTTTCCCATTTTCAGAATGCAAATCTAACCTTTTACCTTAAAGTATAGTACTAAGCCTAGGAGTAACCTCTTCTTTAAGGCTGCAACTTAATATTTTTATAAACTACAAGGCTTGTAGGAAACAGATCAACCTATCGCTTTAAAGTCCAAAACTTTACGTGCCTTTACACCACCCCACAACTAAAATCAGGACATCTACATCAGTAGAATCAAAGACTCCCAAAGCCTTTATTTTTCTTAAACTACAACCTGCTACAAAACAAGGCCACCACATATTACAAATAAAGGAAACCCCCCAAGCCAATTTAATACTATCACAAACCTAACTAATAGTATTAATCCCTTAGAATCTAAAAACCTCCTATTTAACCCGTAATTTGAGGATCCTAAACAGGTAACCCTCCTAATAAACATACTCAAATAGTAATACAAGCTAATTATAGACCTTAAAATCAAAAACACTAAAATAATAGGATAGCTCCTAATCACAACTAAAATTCCGACCAGCTTTAAAGCAGACCCTGCCAATGGGGGCAATCCTCTTAAAGAAACGAAAAAACCCCCACAGAAAACTCAAAAAAATAAACCGTTACAAAAAGACCAACCAGCAATATTCCTCACTCTATAAGAGTTCATCACATATAAAGTTAACAACAAACCAGCTAATAAAGTTGAATATAACACTATATAAAAGAAAAATAAATCTAAGCTTAACAGTGCAACTAACCCCATCCAACCTGTTTGTCCCAAAGAGGAATAGGCCAATAAAGGCCGAAATTGCACTTGCGCAAGACCGCCAAATGCACCAATTAAAGAGGTAACTGCCAGAAACACTACAAACCTATCCACCAACCAAGAAGATATCCCCAAACCAGAAACCCCCCAAAAAGGACCAACCTTTTGTACGACCCTTAACCAGAAACACCTAAATCAAGAAGCCATTCTTATCACCCTAGGAAACCAAAAATGAAAAGGAAATACACCCAGCTTCACTATGAAACCTGTAACCATAATGAGATCTGCTGCGCTTTCCAATGTGGAAAAAAGAAATCTAGAACTTCTTCTGAATAAAAGGAATCTAACTAGAATTAACCCAGAACCTACACTCTGAACCACAAAATATTTCACGGCAGCCTCGTTTTCACTAGCAGCCTTACCGTTAAGAATAGGAAGAAACCCGAAAAACCCTAACTCCAACCTAATCCATATCCCAAAAAGGCCGCTTCTCATAAATACAAACACAGTCCCCAGTAGAGACACTAATATAAATATAATAATAGCCGGGTTTAAAATAATTCCCCATACCAAAGCTTCCCATCCTATTTACAGAAGCTTATCGCCAATTCAATTCTTATAGGGCCACACATAAGCCCAAACAAATACAATCAGCCAAATTACATCTACAAAATGTCAGTATCATACAGCGAACACCACACCCATATGCCGATGTGGGCGAATAAAATGGCAAAAATAATTACGCACCAATATAGCAGCTAAAAACAAAGTACCACCAAGAACATGTGAACCATGTAAACCTGTTAATATATAGAAACACCTCCCATAAGCACTATCAGCAATTGTAAACGAAGCGGCCTTATATTCCCCAAACTGAAAACGTAAGAAAACTACACCGGCTAATACACACAACCCTAATGGAATTATAGCCTCTTCACGATCGTGAATAGCCACTGCACGGTGGGCCCATGTTACTGCAGCTCCTGAAGCTAACAAAATAGCAGTATTAAATAATGGAGCCCCCCAAGGATATACAGGAATAATAGGGCGTGGAGGCCATAAACACCCAGAAGATAAATTACCAATTCCCGATCTAAATCAAGCTCAAAAAAATCCTACAAAGAAAAACGCCTCAGAAATTAAAAACAAGGTAAATCCGATCTTCAACCCTCGAGCGACAATTGAAGTGTGGCAACCTAAATAAGTAGCCTCAGTAACAATATCCATTATCCAAGAGTAAAAAGAACTTAACAATAATCAAGTAGCGCATAAAAAATTCACTAAAGTATACCTCCCGTTATGTACAAACCTAATAAATGAAGCGGCTTCATTTATCACACCAGCTCTAACCATAATAGGCCAAGGGCTTGGATCAACTAAATGATAGCCAGTACGCGGCACACGCCCACCCGCCGCTGAAGTTCCCATTATATTTCTTCCATTAAAAAAAACATCATTCATACCATTTATTCGGTTTATTCCTACCATTATATAATATTAAACCTTATAAGTAGGTGCCTCATCAATATAGGTCACCCTAAGAAAAGTAAAAATATAAGCTTGGATAATCCCAACGATTATCTCCCAACCGGTTAAAGCCATTAAAAGAAATAAAAAAAATATACCACCAATTCTAAAAATCCTGCCATTCAATAATATAGCACCGAAAAAAGCCCTGCCCACACACAATAACAACTTCCCGGCAATCATATTTATTGTTAGTCGAGCGCCTAAGGTAATAAACCGCCTTAAGTTACTAACCATTTCAAAAACACCCACGGGCGCTGCTTGATATCAAGAAAGCCCACTAGGAACAAAATGCCTTCTAAACCCCCTTGCCCTAATAACCAGATTTAAAAACAAAGTGGCAAACCATAAAACTATAGAAATACAAAAGTTATGAGAAAAATGAGCAGTTAAGCAAAATATATAAGGAAAAATTGAATAAATACCAATAAACCTTAAATAAGTAAACAACCCAACACAGAAAAACCCGAACCCGTGAATTATTCGACTTCTCCCAAGCACTTGACGGCCAAAGAACTCACTTAAAACCGTCATACCCCTCACAAACCGCCTGTCCATCACCCACTGATCTGACCCGAATAACATAAACCACAAAGCAACCCATCTACCCCCCCAACTAACCACCATCACTAACCCTATTGCCCCACCATAGTCAAATATAGAAAAAGCATCTGCTATCATTTTTACTACCCACCTTCAGGCCATCAGCCTGCCAGCCCTATTGCACATAGTAAATTTTATACACCCCATTAAGAAACCTCTTAACCTTTTAGTACTTTACCAAGAAGCCCGATCCTTTCGTACTGAGGCCTCTAAACTTACAGATAGAAACCGACCTAGCTCACGCCGGTCTAAACTCAAATCACGTAAAATTTTAAAGGACGAACAGTCCCACTAACTTAGCTGCTACACCAAGTAGAAATTTTGATTCAACATCGAGGTCGCAAACCACTCCTTAAATATGGCCTTATCAGAATGATTGCGCTGTTATCCCTGTGGTAACTATCTTCTACCAATCAATCATATTGGATCTTTTATTAATATAGAAGGCATTAATTTCCCTTCCCTTCAGCCCCGAACAAATATACAACCAACTCCCCTAGAGTTAGCCTTACCAAGCTCAACAGGGTCTTCTCGTCTAATAACTAAATTCCAGCCTTTGCACTGGAAAGTAAAATTCAATTTATTCTCCTAATAAAGCTTTTCCAACATCCGACCATTCATACTTTCCCCTAATTAAGGGACGACCTATTACGCTACCTTCGCACAGTGGTAGCTGCGACCGTTAAGAATTTCTTCCACCGGGCAGGCCAGACCTTCTATTAATATACCTCAGAAAGCCATGTTTTTAATAAACAGGTGCAGAAATTATTTGCCGAGTTCATTAGGAAAATCTTGAAACATAAATTTCTTCTCCATATAAGCATAAATTTAGTTTGGGGGCCTAAACCCCTGTTCTACGCTATTCTAACTTTAATATTTACTAATCTTATACTAATTTAAAAGTATAAATTATACTTTATAGGGGACTACCTAATAAAACTTTTTTACTCGCAAATTCTTTGAATAAATATTTTAAAAATGGACAATATAAATCCTACTTTAAAACTCAGTAAATTCCCTTAAAGCGCTAGAGCTAACCCCCTAACGCATAAGTGAAAGCTAAATTTTTAAATTAAAATTAAATTTTAAGCTTTCCCTGTACTTCGATACATTTTGTACCCAACCAGCTACCAGCACCTTCGAATAGTATTTCACACTATATCAACCTTCTAACCTAATTCTGCAACATTAGAAACAAACTTATTTAACTTAGCTGACATAGATCCGGCACTTTCGGGCATGAACCTCACTTATCTCACTCTATAAGCCATGATGCAAAAAGTATTAGATTCGACCTATTCTTTATTACTATAATTTCCTAACCTATAAAGCTAATTACTATATATTTCTAAATTATACACAACCTTATGTCAATTCATATTTTATCTTATTTTCTATTTTACATCAATCTAACCTATTATACATAATGCCGCTTAGTGAACCTCACACCCCTTCCACCTAAGCATTGCTTCTGCTGCCCGCACAACACCACCACACTCACTATACACAAAAACAATAGAAACCCTAACACAGGCATTAATTCCGCCAACCCCCCACACATGACGGGGTCACGCAATCATTGAGAAGATTCCCTTAGGCTTCCTATCTCTAGGCCATAATAACCCGTCCCGCTAACTAAAAGCACCGCTAGAGGGCATATAAACCCAACTATTATAACCTTCACCCAAATTTCTCTATAAGAAATTCCCGTACCCTTAGAAATAAAAACGGGATTGGGGCATAAAGCAACAACATAAAGAAATGCCACCATCATGCCTCTCACGCCAGTTAAAAAAAGAAACACACCCGCAACAAAACTAATCCTGAAAGCAACTAATACCCTGCCAAATATATAAAGAAACAAAATAGCCCCACCAACACCTAATGGGTGCTTAGTCAAACCCATCCTCAAGCCTAATACAAGTATTAGATAACCCACACCAAAAATAATTACTACCACCTAAGGGACGGACAGAATCGAACTGCCCATACAAAGAGTTAGAAGCCCCAGTATCTAACCAAATTTCCCCAACCCCCCTAATTCTTATAGCGAAAAGAATAGCGAGTTGGCCCTATTAACCACCAAACCAATACACACACCCTACCTAAAACCACTCAAACCAATAATAGTCTTAAACTCCAATACAAGGGAGCCATTTGAGGAATAAACTTTGCCTAGCTAAAGAGAAATGATTTTCTTCACCCGGGGTATGAACCCAATAACCTATTTAGTTTACTTTAGCAAACTCCTAATGCAACCTAGTAATATAAAAATCTTAAGATCTTAAGATTTTTATATTTATACGCAAACCATTTCCACTAATCACTTTTAGAAAGATATAAAATTCTAATCAGGATCCTAAGATTTTTATATTTATACGCAAACCATTTCCACTAATCACTTTTAGAAAGATATAAAAATTCTAATCAAGATCTTAAGATTTTTATATTTATACGCAAACCATTTCCACTAATCACTTTTAGAAAGATATAAAAATTCTAATCAAGATCTT
>JAUUIK010100733.1:0-25501 GCA_032270385.1 Urticina crassicornis | reverse complement strand
GCTTATTTGCAGGACTAAAGGTAAAATATGAAATTTTGATTATCCATTTGTATGTTTATTGCTGCGACTGTTTTCTTCTTTCTTCTTCTTGTTTATGGCAAAATTGACATACAATTTATAGAATTTTTTTTTTTCTATTTTCAATATAACTTCACTAAAACAAGCGAGTTGGATTGAATGGAGTATTTGGACGCTCAAAGGAAACAAAAGGCCTAGAAAAAAGCGAAATGCCCTTGAAATAAGTTGATGGACACATTTCCGATTACACTTTTATCTTCTTTGAACAGCATTTTTATCCTAATAAGCTGCAAAATGTTTTTTTATATATATTCGTATTTTCATCCTAAATTTGGCAAGATTTTCAAACAGAAGGAAAAAAAGCTTCGTTTTTTCCGCCTTATTCAGGATTATCATAACGCAGTATTTGAGACTGAGTATAGAGTGCTATAAGTGCGTTACAAATTAATAAAAATTACTAAAGCAATTGCATAGATATTTATTACAAATCTTTGAAATTGCCGGAATGTCACTTTAAAAATCGACAAGATATATATGTTTTTCAAATTAATTTGATCAGAAAAAGAAAGCTATTACTGAAATACACGGAATATATAGTTTGAGTTTACAGTTGCTAGTATAAATTCATGAATGTTTTTAAAGTAAGGGTTGTTTATTGTACTCAATTTAGATAAATTATTCAAAAGATCTTTCTCGAAAACCTTCACACTGGTTATATTATACAATCACTATTATTGGTTTTCATAGTAAAATACTTGTTAGATTTTAGTTCAAATTAAAAAGAGAACTTAGGCACAATGATAGATTAGCCTACTTGCAACGCTTCTCTGACTTAACCTGCCATATGTCACTTGCACATTTTTAATATTTCATTTTAAAATTCCATTTTCTTTAGTGGAAATTGGGGAGTGAAATCTCTACCAATAACAAACCTCTTGGAGTCTAAAGCAATAAAAACAAGACCTCATTTGATGTAGAGTTAAAAAACACATAGAAATGGGTAGACTAAGAGTAAGTGGAACAAAAACAGCATTTATTAAGGTACCAGAAAGCCTATGATACTGTCAAACTCCTATCACTCGATTCTTACTCAATATTTTTTTTCAAAAGTGTCAGCTAAATTTTCAGAAGCTTGAATCATGGAATCGAAATATTTGAGTGAAATATAAATTAATACAACAAATTTAAATACAATTATCGGGAAGAAGCATAAAACAAAGGACTTTAGCTGATGCAAAATTACAAATAATTGATCGATATTCAGAACTTTTAAAAACGAAGATTTTTTTTATACACTTGATATCCTAACCGAGCAATAAAGTCTAAATCTACATTTCTCGGGTATATACCCTGTGAGTATTTTCAAGGCGAATTTCAGTTTTGCCGTCAACATTAGCAAAACTAAGTAGTGCTTTATAAAATACGGATATTAATTTGAATGCATCGAGTGTTGGGTTGTCGTTCCTTTGTCTCTTCTGGAATAACAATTTTAAATGTACTTAAGTTTGGCATGATGTATTACTTTCGTACTTCGCTCCATTCGTTGCTACATTTACGTTAAACAGACAGCCTTATCACTGGGAGATTTATAATACCTCTTTATTTGAGTGGTTCAAGTCTTTAGCTAGCGTTTGTTCACGAGTTCCCGGAGATAGTTTAGCAACAAACTAAGCCTTCAAATTCACAAATGGCAATTTGTAATGTCAAAACGAACAAGGAAAGGCCAAGTTGTTTTGGCAGTAACAGGCTAGGGGTGAGGTTAACACCTAGCAACGTTGACATAATATAATAATTTATATAGGATTAAGCGAATATATATGCACTCATTAACAGAAAAGCTTGTCTTTCTAACAAGCACGTGATTGACAACTATCAGTGTTGCCTAGTTCTCTTTGTAATGATGAAATTAGTCATAAGGGCAATGGTTTTAAACCCTTTTCAAATTCCCCTTGACATTGGAAAGGATATAAGACTTTAACGTGAACACGTACGCTTGGAGTGAAATGGAACTAGATGTATATTATACATAATACAAATATATATACAGCGGTTTGTGTTATATATATAATACTATTATTATAATATGTATATGTAAAATAGGCCATCATGCTGTTAACAGTTGTGTATATTTAGTCGCTTGCTGTAAAATAGTCAAACATCAAAATGTATGTGTTGTTGATCATCTCAAAATATGGAAGCATTTTAAACAATAAATCGACAAAATCGAATATTATTTTTTGACGAAGTCCAAATTATTTTACGTAAGTTACAAATTATTGAATGACGTCATATTACATCTTATTTGTTTATAAGTGACAATTCTTTAACAATTATTGGACGAGCAAATGACTTTGACACTACCTGACTGGCGTTGTGATCGTTTTAGTGAGATAAATATGAAATTTTTTTCTTCTTAGTAACTACTAATCTCCATGACGTTGGTTGTTTTTTGCACGAAAGCAAAATAATTGTAGTTTATTCCTAAAAATCGATTACTCAGTAATACTCTATAGTGCCGGGCAAGATAAAGGTTTTTTTCTAAAGGCCTAAAAAATACGTGCTTTGATTCTATTTCTGGCCGTTTGTTCAATATCAGTGCTTAACATCTCTCTATAGTGATAATTGTTGAATAATCAATTTGAATCGAAACGTAACGAAAGTGTGAAGTTCTTACGAAAAGATCAACTTAGATAAGTGACTGCGCTGGAGTTCTACCCCTGCTGTATAAACTCTACCAAAGGACAAAACGAAGCGTTTTATGCACGGTGGGTATGCGAATAAACATATATAATGATAACTAAGTGTTATGGAGACAAAATTTACAATCTTTTGGATTTGATTCCGTATAATCAAAGCTTAGGCAATTACGAACATATAAGATAATCACGAATTCGTATCATCTTCTAGAAATGTTCCAAACAACAGTTGAAGGTAGTTTAAATTTTAGTCAGCTTATCTCATTTGGAGATATGAGAGCGTATAGCGTTGAATCGCATTCCTTTGATGACTGTAACACTAGTTCAACCACAATTTATCCTGGTTAAACGCCGGTAACTTATTCAAAGAACGCGTGGTAAATATCGCGTAATTTTACTGCTTTTCAACGGACCAAGTCTGGAGCTGTGTGGTACCCCACATCGAGTACTGGAACAGAAGCCATGTACCAAGTACTATGAAAGGGAACATCTTTTTCAGCATCTTTCGAGGGCATATGTAGGGGAATTACCACATTGCCATTACATATAGAAACACAATGCGTCATAATTTCAACTCAGTCATTAAAAACATAGCTGTTCGTCGTCGTTCCCGGCCATACGAATGTATAGAGGTGAATATATTGATTAAGGTTTTAATCGAGAATTAAAGGAAGAGTTAAGCGCTAGCGAGATAATAAAACAGCATGGTTTAATAATATTATAACATTGTAATATTATCGTTCTTTCTTGTGTTTGGAAACCTGGTAAAACACTCGCACTCGTTTTTGACATATAACGTAAGATTCTAATCCTTGTAGAATTGGTTTAGCGGTTCACGGTCTTTCTTAATGAGTTAATTTACGAAAATATTAACAGCCATGATGGTTAGCAATGGAGTGATCAAAGTGATTCACAAGTTTACTTGAACATTTTACAGCAGCTATAGTCAACTTGATATTAAAGTCAAGCCATGCTGAGCAAGCGTACACAAGTACCAATAGAAAAAGAAGATCGGCCACAGGTTTAAAACTACTGTTCAAATTAAGATTTTAAAAACAAAGAAAAATATTCATTTTGAATTATTCTAAGAGCCTCTCACTGTAAAAAAAAACATTTTCAGAAACACGACAATTAGCTAAATCAATTTTTATTTTACTTAAAATCATTAATTATTAATTTCTAAATTACAAGTAACACTGTTTAAACCTTGGATCTTTTCAGCCAAGAGCACCGAGCGGTAGTTACAAAGCCGAATGCGGTGTAAGTTTCGAGTTATAACGCCACAAGTTGTTATAGCAACGGAAATTAAAGCGCTGTTTGCATGTGCAAGGTGACTAAACGGACAGACTACAGAAAGCTCTAGAACATTACTTCGGGGTACATTGTTTAAGCCTATTAAGAAATGAAAGATCAAATTGAATCTAGATTTCTTGATTTCCTAAAACCAGGAAAACCAGGAGACGGAATTATCTATATTTAATGCCAGTACTTTGATATTAACTATGCTTGGATTTAATGTATTGGTCCGTGTTTGAATAACCACCCGTCACGAAGTTATGTCATGCTGGTAAAATGTCATGCTTCGACAATTAAACCCTACTTTTGTCTACATTAACCATTTATCGGAACACAGTCAAGATAGAAAAAAATATAGGTTTTCAAATAAAAAATGTCATTTAAGCAAATGAATTTTTCATTTTTCCCTCCACGTTCAACCAAAACTCATTATCAATGAATTTACAACATGAATAGTGAGACAAATAGTTAATGGCTTAAAGCGATTGTCAAGCTAACGACTTTTTCCTCAGACATTATATAAATAGCTGTCTTTTAAAGGCAAATACTAGAACCTATTTTATAATGACAGTCTTCCTTTTCATTGTTTCAGCATCCATGTAAACCTCATAGCTAGAAAGAAGCCATCAAGACGCTAAGCGCTTTAATTTCAAATCCAAGTAAGTAAACTTTGGTTAAATATCCTCTATAAGGTGACTTGATTTTAGTCTTTTTTTCCCCTCGGTATATCGAAAGAAATGACGTACAGGTTTTGAAATATGTCGCTATGTTCCTATTTATTCAGAGAGTGGCAGTCGTTTACAATATATGTTTAATGCTCAAATTGTTTAGCAGGTTTTATTTTTCTATTTTTCTAGCGTTTTTAAACAAAAATGAATTTCGAAAACAACGAATGTAAATATATTAAAATAAAAAGGAGAAATGTTGACGATATACTTACTAAATCTTTATAACTCCTTTGTCTCTGCATAATACTTTTGTTATTATATGTTTTTCTTTTTTAATTTTCTTTTAACGAGACAGTATATAGGAAGTCTGTCGTTTCTTAGGTCAATATTTACCAAAACAAAGACCCGAATTTCATAAATCTAATATGAGCCTACCCTAATTATAATCAAATGTGGGACTACCCAGCATAGAATTTCGTTTTCAAGCTTCATCAAACTTGGTTTTAAGGCTTTAGATTAACAGCGAAATTCGGAATGGTTAACTGCTGGTAAAGGCCGGATCGAAATCCTTGAATACTACAATTAGCTTTGTCAATAATATTGGTCACAATAAAATCAAATTCGGCATACCATTTTTAATTGGCGGATTTAGATGTAGTTTTCCGCTGTGTGTAGTTTTGCTAATGAATTTTTAATTGAGAACAAGAGCGATGATATTGCTAAAAACTATTGAGTAACGAGAGGGTTTACTTTGGGGTAAATTGCTGTTTGGTTCTGGAAATTTAGTGACTGAAACGGTATGTATAAGGGTAAGATAACATCGAAACATATGCAAGAGAGAAGATGCATGGACTATCTGACAAACAGACAAAAAGTGCTGCTACAACCCACAAAAGACACTCTCCTTTCAGAGGAGAATCCCTCTTCCAAACAATAAGTGTTTATTTTCCTAACAGACAACTCGACTCATTTTTTTTTTAATTATTTGCATAGGATGAGGGCCAACATGATAAGTACTAAGGGTATCATAGTCTTCATGCTGGCCATGGTTCTGCTGTCTACTGCGGACAGCTATGGCAGTTTTATAAGCAGTTTACCAACTCTACCAACTACAGTAACTGACTCTAAAACAGTTGTAAACTCCAATCCTATCGGTGAGTACTTCAAGATAATTTGTCAATGCATCTTCGGCGGTATTGAAGACTTTGAGAATATCTGGTAATGCACTAATGGCCATGTGACACCCCTTCTGAAAATTCATCAAAATCAAAAACTAATACTACGACTGGAAAGACCATGTTGAAATTAGTAAAAATCCAAAGTTTGAGAAAAATCAGTTTAATATCGAGGACGTTAAGTATTTTCAAAAAATTCTTACTTTATCAATAATAAACCAATAATATTTCTAAAACTTAGGATTTTTACTAATTCCAACACGGTCTTTCCAGTCGTAGGTGTTACATGGCCATTGTCAATCATTATTGCGATTAATTGAAATAAGCACGTTTAAAAATCAATGGAAGATCGATCAAATGAATGGGAATGCACAAAGTTATCTACGTTTTTGTCACAGTTTTTGGAATATGTTTATGTAAAGCTATACTTAAACAAAGGTTGTCTTGTGGATTGTGGCTTGGCTTGATATGTTTAAATAAATTATGCTGAATGTCTGTCAGAACCCGAGGCAGACATAACTTAGCGTTAGCACAACGAATGTAATTATTTAAGTTTATTTCTAAATACGTTGTCTTGTTAAAATAGGACAAAAAATATTCCTTTGTGGGTCTTAGTCGTCACAAGTGTGAAATATTCTGCTTTATTTGCTATCTTTGCTATATCGGAGATTTTTTTTAGATTCGTGCAACGAGCCACTAGGAATGCAAAGCGGAGAAATCGGCAAAGGACAGATAATGCAAGGATCATATTTATCGCTCAAAACCACGGCTACAAATGCCAGGCTAAACAAGACAACGTACCCACAAGGATTCCTAAGCGACCACAACACTTGCGGACATTCAAAGAATAGTGGTTTTGTGGCCGTTATCTTCGATACTAAAACTGTTGTAACTGGTATTGCAACACAAGGGTTTGGTGACGAGTCAAGGAGTGATTGGGTGAAAAGCTTTTCTTTATATTGGAGAAAGACTGATACTGGAGATGAACAGTTTGTCATGTACAAACCACCAAAGGTAAGTAAACAACTGGTTGGAGGGAAAAGGAAACACATCTTAAATATATAATAATAATAATAATAATGGGATACTTATATAGCGCATTTCACAAATGTCTCAATGCGCTTTACAACCAGTGGAGGAGTTTTTCGGGCTACATATTATGGCGCATTGGCAGCCGAGCAGCTTACAATCATGAGAAATCAGTACATTAGTATGTTATGCCTCCAATTGGAATAGGCTGTTGAACCGGGAAACCGAATCCCTACAATCTTGAGAAGTAAGCAAAGGACCTAGTAATGTTAAGATGCACGAAAACAATGGGAAGCCAAGGGACCAATGACCAAGACCAATGCACTGGTACAAATTTGATGTATTTCTTCCCACCCATAAAATTATATTTCTATATTACTATACCATTCATTTTGCTTTCTGTTTTTATTTCGTCATACAGTTCCTAGGAAACAGTGATGCCAATACTATTAAGTACAATAGAATTCCACAACCAAAAGATGTCAAGTCGATCCTTTTAATTCCAATTGAATGCAACTCCGATAAAGTTGGGTTACGACTGGAGTTTTACGGCTGTGTTATAAGTAAGTGTATAACAATAAAGTATTTGGATTTACAAGAACTTTCTGTCCCCAATTGCAAACCATACAGGTTTATACGGCAAACTCTGATTATTCTACTGGATAACCAGGATATTCATTCCAAATGATTGTACTTTAAACCTTTTCCGTGATGCGTTTCGAGGGTACTAATTTGAAGCTACAGTTTGTGAGGTCACTTAGGATCGAAACATAGACCTCAGTTCAGCTTAGCAGGCCACGCATCGACCAATTCAGTGAAACACGCATGTTTCTTTGAATGTTATGATCGATTTTTTTTTTGCGTTATAAACGAATAGTACCTTTTTTTCTTTTTCAAAGAAAAAACCTACGTGTTGTGGATACGAATAAAGAGAAAAAAGTTTCATGAAAAGCTGTTCTCACCGATTTCGCCAGAATACAAAAATCAGGAGGAGTCAATCAAGTCAAAGGTATTTTGTATTGCTCATATCGAACATGCACCTAAATATCTTAAAGGGCACTAGATCTTTGTAGATATTCATAATTAGCACTGGGAAATGTACGCTCACGTAACGTGCAGCTAACTGTGCATCCAAATAAACACTGAGAAGAAACAACCATTGCTATACCACTGCTATACCACTGCTAAATCATTGCTACACCACTGCTACACCACTGCTACACACAGGCATTGCTACAGACAGCCACTGCTACACCGTTGCAACACCAATGGAACATCATGGTATAAGATGTTGTTGGAGCCTCTCTCAACTGGGGGGGGGGGGGGGGGGGGGTGAGGTGGTGGTTGAGTGAAAGTTAGCGGAGACCCGAAAGGAGGTTCTCCGGCATATTTTTCTCAATAAGAATAAGGGAGGATGTTGATTGTTTACTCTTAAAAATAAAAACAAACGGTTGAGGGGGGTGTTAAGTAATAATCTCATTCAAAATATTTAAAAAAACCAGTTTGTTTGCTGTTTTCAGTATATTTATAATTATCCAAAATAAACTAGTTGACTAGGTTTATTTTCTTCGTATAATCAGAATAAGAAATCATTAAAGCTTTATTTGATTATGAACATTCTTTAGTTCTTCCAATAAAAAAACTGTGATTTTGCTAAATAACAGCAAAGCAACTGGGAAATACTATTGGATTGGGGTTTCCTGAAGTTCCTTATTACTTTTCTCTTAGCAAAAAATAACATTTGAAAGTACTTTAAACATTGTGATTCTTTTCTTTTAGCATTTATTGGCAAAGAACCTTTATCTCGACGATTAATCGTGCATGAAATTGACCTTCATTTCGTCTATTCACATTCTAATTATCAAATCTAAAAAAATCAGAATTTTGCGACATGCATTTAAAGATATAATATAGCAAAATTTGTATAATTTTTTTAGATTTGGTGTATATACAAATAGTTATTAATTTAATATTTGTTATATATATATATATAATCAATAGCACATTGCATGACTTCAGCATACTTATCATACTATCTTTTCAACTCACTGCATATTAACACCTCTGGTAATTTTTTTAACCTTTGCATGCAAAATTTTAACATTCCGCATGAACTACTGATTTGATTCTCACTGACAAACACTGATGGAAACAACTCTTGGTGTTTCATTTTATATCAGCTTCTATTCTGGAATATTCTTCGGTTGCATGTGGCGTCATAGCCGCCATGTTGGACTACGTTAACAAAATATTTTGTTAATGTCCTCCAACATGGCCGCAATGTTTTTGTCTTCACATTCTCTTGGGAATGATTGCAACTCAAGAATAAGCCGGTCATATCTCTCTGCTTTGTTTTCGACTTTTGCATGCAGAACTTAAATATCATCATCACTTCACTACCTGCACGTGAACATTCTCTTGCACGGAGGAATGCTAACCATTAACCATGCTTCTTCCATGCCATAACTCTTATATTCCAGGTCGAACGATTGATCTCAAGTCATAAAGGATTCTTGTTTGTCAATGTGTTACACATCAGGTACGACGGCCTTTTTGTGTACTAACTATAAATGTATCGATTCATCGACTTTTGCAGCTTCCTCGTGAAATGTCTAGCTTTTTGTTTGTCAATGTCAAAGGATACAGGTAAATGTTTCTTTTAACGAATTTTTTTGTATACTCGGAGATTACGAGCATTTCACTCTCTTGAATTCTAAACGTTCTGATATGCACGCATGCGCAAACGCTTTTGACTTGTGTCGCAGGGCGCATTGTTTACAAAAATTGGTTTTATTATGTAATTTGCCAACCAAAATTTCACAACACATGTTGCACCTTGCTTTGCTTGACCAGCCAATCGGTCTCTGGTTGACATTTTACATAATAGTGCTTAAGTTACGGTGCGCTCTTCAAAAGTTCTTCTGCATACACAACGTAACTGCACATCTCATGGTTTATTTGAATTAATCTTTGTCTTTGTAAAGTCCTGGCCATGGCAGCATTATTGTACAGCTTGAGGTGGGCGCCGTTGAAGCAGAGGCCGAAAGTTTGATTAAAACAGCAAAACATGTCCTCACTAATGACAGCAATTTGGGTCTTGACCCAAATTTTTTCTTAGTTCAAGATTTACAAGGTTTGTGGACAATGATGATAAATTAAATGAATTATAATTTTGTAATAAAACATAAGAAAACTTAGAATTCGACAACAAATTTTCCATCCCTCCCACTGGTCAAGATCGATCATATGACGCGATAGCGTCGCTTCGCAGCGAGCAAGTATCAGTCGATAGCAGTGCCCAACTCAGCAAATAAAATCTTCTTTTATTAAGGTTTTCTCTTCCCAAAATATTACCCTAATTGTTTTCGAAAGTTGTGAAACATAACATTAAAGACGTTTTCTATAGCGATAATTTTTTAAGAGAAACATTTAAAGTTTTCCCGAACAGAACATTTTATTGTTGAATAACAAAGACAATGTCTTGGAAATTTGCTGTGACATTTGCCCTCGGAGACTGGATGTTCCTCAAAACTAGATGTTCGTTTTTTTGTTTTTGTTTTTTTTCAGAACGTCCCTGGCAAATATCATGACATATTCCCTTGATGGAATTACCTATTGTTTAATTAGATAAACATGCATTCGAATTGTTGTAAAGGAGAAAGCAGTTTCAGATTGTTAAGTTTTATATCATTTAGGTACCAAAGACTGCAGGCCTCCATATATCAATCTGAGTTTATCACATAGTATCAACCGTCCAACAATCATGCTGAAATCCAAAGACCTCACAATCAGATCAAACGTCAGTTTTGGATCAACCCAAAATTGTCCTTTCAATAGCTCGCTAGAAGTTGAATGGACAATTTCAAGACTTGCCGAAGGCAGTACTCATTTTGGAGACAGGAAAATCATCACAACGGATGTCACGAAAAATTCACTGATAATAAAGCAAAGGACTCTTGACTACGGACTTTACTATTTGGAGCAAAGAGTTGGTAGTCCAAAAACAAGGCTTTTCAATTATAATTTTGGCTTTCTAAAAGTGAAGAAAACTCCACTCCATGCCTCGGTTAGTGGACCAGCCATTGTTGCTAGGGGTTACAACGATTTCTTAGTTGTAGATGCTAAAAAATCATTCGATCCAGACCTTGAACAAAGATCAATCAAAGGAATGACTTTTCAGTGGTATTGCAAACGCAACGACGAAATAATTCATGGTCTTGATGACCGCATCAATCGTTCGCGCATCCCATTGGTTCATTTTCCAAGTCTTAACAAGAAGCTCGTCGGATCTGGATGTTTTGGAACAGGAAAAGGAAGAATAAACGAAACTGGACCAATCTTACGACTGCCTGTTAGTAAGATGAAGGCTGGCCTGAAATACCAAATCATCGTGATTGCCACGAAAGACTCCCGAGACACGATGGCGAAACATACCGTTAAAGTGGACCAAGTGGCGACAATGAGCGTCAAAATTTCGTGAGTATTGTCATAGATATAGTAACTTGTATCACACGGAAGTCAAAAGTAATTCCAAGACCCAAACGCGTTATGGATCTCAGAATGTACGTAAGTTTAGATTTCTAAGCCAAATATACTGTTGATTGGTCAACATTTCTTGAGTGTTGGTAGGTTGTTGCCTGCACGAAAAGGGTTAATTGTTCTCACGAGAAAAGGTTGTCTTGGCAACAACAAGATCACAGGGCATTCCAAGACCCAAATAGGCCCTTCGCCTATTGTGTGCATGAAAACAAAATGTGTTAAATCAATGAATCCATTGTTTCATTGCTTCATTGTCGAGGCTTAGGACGTATATGCATATGATTAGTACATTTAAGCAAAGGGTCTATGCAATTATCAGACCTCAAATTTTTTTAAATTCAGATTTTCTTTGCCATAATAGTCGTATTGTCAATAAAGTGCTGTGAGTATTTTCCTTTTTTGATTTATTTAGCTTTCTAAATTAATTTTAATCCACTTGTAATGTCCACAATTCATTAGGGTCTTGGTATTACCTATGGTCTATTGCAAAGACAGCCCTTTTTGAAATAGATGTTCATGTTTTGACCTTACGAATTAAGACTTATACCTTCACTCTTGTTGCCCTGATGATCACAGAAACGTTGCAAGTAATAAGGGACAGCAGTGTGTATAAGAAATACTGACATTAACAAAACACTAAAATCTTCAATTCCTTTATTACGTTTTAGATGCAAACAAAATTGTGGAAAATACTCACCGGAGCAAAGCATGATTTTGCAGGCCAGCTGTGAGGGTTTAATATGCCAGGAAAGTCCACTATACACTTGGAAGGTTTTGGAAAAAATGATTATAGACGGCAACGATACCTGGGTGTACGTGCATATCAAATTTACCTCTTCGGAGCCAGTACCTGGCGTTTCTATGTCCAGAATCTTAATAACCAAAGGGAAACTTAAGGTCGGTGTTAAGTACATGCTTGAGGTTACTGCAAGGTCTGGTTCTGGGACAATTGCGATGTCGAATTTCACTCTAAACGCCAACGAAGCACCGAGAGGTGGAAAATGCTTTGTGGATGCCAAAGTTGGAGAAGCCTTTACAACATTATTTAACTTTACATGTGGCGGATGGATTGATGAGGAGCCTCCTCTGACGTACAAGTTCCAATTTACGAACCCTTCTGGTGTCGAGGTGCTGCTGCAGTCCAGTCATATCCCAAATGTATCGACGAAACTACCTGTTGGGTACGCTGACAATGATTACGATCTTCCTATCAACATATTTATTGTTGATTCAGTTGGAGTAGGTCGAGATGTTGAACTTCTAGTGAAGGTGAGTAAAATAATTGGTCGATTTAAAGAAGCTTCGAATTCGGGTTTTTAATGCTGTTTTTCCAAGACATTACCCAAAAACATGCCCATTTTGTAATATAAATGCTGAAAATATAAAGATTGATTTAATGGAAAAATGACGTTTTTTTTTTAACGGAGAATAGTTGAAGTCAAATAGCATGATCGTCGTTTTTGTATTCGATCAATTACTATACTTTGACTATTTATATGGAAACTGAGCAATGTTTTTGAAAAATATCTTCTTAAAAATATCCATTATCAGTCAAGTTACATGGGAAGGATTTTGTAACCCAATCGGATATCAGCAGCTTTGTCAGCTTTGTCTAAGGTGAATAGACCAATAGGTTCAGGCAAGTTCTGAGCGATGAACTGAGTCAGTCGCTCTACAGGATACTTTGAATACGTTCTTTATTTCTTACTTTCTTTTTCGCCTTTAATCTTTTCTTCTTTCTCTTTTCACCATAAACACAGTAATAAAACTGTATCTATAAATGTATCTGTTCAGTTTTTCATTTTGTTCATAAACAATAATTTGCATGCTGTTTATAAGTATCTTTATCATGTAAATCTATTACCAGAGTAAGCCTTGGTTGACACCTCTTTTTTCATCTTCTGCTTCAGGTAAAAAGGTATGTCGCAATCAGCATTATATACCGTGGCCAAACGCCTATAAAATACGACGAGCAAGGCTTGACGCATTTTATAGGAATACTTTAAAAGGACAAAGACTTTTAGTCTTCTAAATTGTGAAGAAAATTAATCTACATTATAGATAGATTATTTTCTAGATTTTTGACAAAGCTTTTTAAGCTAGCAATCGTTTGGCCGCGGAGTTTTCACTTATCATGACCTTTCTTTTAAACGTGTAATGCTTGAAACTTAAAACCATTTTTAAAATTGTTTTAATTAAAAATCTCTTGCACTCATCTGTGTTTTATTAGTACACATTGTGGTGCATGCATGCAATCCTAGAATTACAACAACTAATATTTGACTCAAAGCCAAGCACTTACAAAATATGTCAATCTAGCAGAATATACTTGATTTCTCCGGGGCAAACCATAAACGATAAGACCAAGAGTATATTGAAAATTTCTGCACGTTGGAATGTCCACCATCAACCATGTATACTTTGGCTTAGAATAAAATGCGAAATTTTCAAGCTTTATAGAGGTCATGTTCCATTGCGTGCATGGGTATATACTTCCAATTGAAGAGAGGTTGCCCAAAAAGCATAAACCATAAACGATACGACACGGTAGGATTCTGGGAAAATAGAAATCCCAGAATCCTATCGGGTCGTATCGTTTATGGTTTATGCTTTTGTGGACAATCTTCAATTGGATGTATATATAACCATGCACGTAATGGAACATGACCCAATATCCCTCTATAAAGCAATAATACCAAGTCATTTCTCAATGTTTACATCACCATGCAGAAAACAATGCTGATTATTGAAACGTGAGGGAAAACAACAACAACAACAACAACGTGACAAACTCCGGTTTTCATACTTGTTTTTATATTCAAAATATAAACAACATTAAAACTTGAATATTTTAATATTTATGCGTTAGAATATTTCAAAAAGTAGTCAGTTGAACAAGCTGTTTTTTGTCCTCGTATCCGGCCTAGCTGACGAGCAGACTCATTTTGTAGAAATGTAAAGTGAGCCAGCTTCTAGGCTATCGATTTCAGCGACTACGGTTTGAAATCACTGAATCTTACAAAAGCTTTTACCAAACGCAAGGTAAAACTTTTAAGAACAAACATTGAACTATTCAAGCTTGATTCATCAACTATAAAGAGTTGATAAATAGAAATCAAGGTGTACATACTATAGTCCATTTAAACTTTCGTGATAATGTTTAGTATTTCTTTTATTTAAATTATAATTTTTCAGATAATTTTCATTATAGCAATCAATTTCGTATTACCCTTGGAGCAACCCTTTTCAATATCAAATTCTTGTTTAATACCAGGCCTTTTACGTTCTACGCATTTTCTAACAAGCACTTTGCAAGATCTTGAAATTTGAATATAAGTATAGGTAATCGCATGGGCGGGGCCGAGTAAAATTAAGGATTAATGTTTCACGCATGTTTTCAAAGTTTTCCAAAGATTTCCAAAAAAAAAAACTTTGGAAACTTTGAAAACACAAGTGAAATTCATTCTTAATTTTAAGAGGAACCATTGTGATTACTTGTATATAATATCGATGCTAGGCAAAATTATTGAGAAAAATGAAACCTGCGCACGTGAAAGTAATTGTGACCTCAATTAAGAAAAAAACCCTCCGTTATAAGCCAATCAGAACCCTCTATGTTATAATATTTTATATTCCCAATCCAAATATGATTTCGAAGCAACCAGACGACATGTTCTGGAAACGTTTTAAAACAACAACCGACCAGAAACTTGACAGCAACAACAATAACAGCAACAAAAACATCCTTAAAAACAAACACAACAACAATAATAACGTTAACAGCTCTACCTAAAAAATGCTGCAGCAAATTCAATCGCATGTTAGTCGGCAGTATTTAAGAGGACTGAGATACAGTCATTTTTAATTAAGTCTTAGAGCGTCAGACTAATGAGTTTATAGTCTAATATAACAGGCCTGTTACCCTGCTATACCCTTCAAAATGAACGCATGAAACGTTTAATTCTGTCTTGCTTGCTCTAATATTCCAGTTACTGCAAGAATGTACAGAAAGACAGTATGCAATCGTGTCATCAGCCATTAGTCAAACAAATTTATAATTAGTTGTTTTTAACTTTATTAATGAATATTACACACGCAGGTCAACCCAATTAAGGTCGAAAACTCAACGCTATATCAGTATACCGTTGGTGAAAAGAGTAGGCTCAGCATACTCTTGAAGAACAACAATGTAAAACAAGCTACAAATCTCGCCAATGAAGTGCTTTCCATGATGTCTAGTGATGCTGTGACCAACATGAGCATGGGTGACAAAATCAAGGTAAACGTCTCAAAATGCTCTGAATAAAGTATCTTTATTTGTTTTATTTGACCTGGTTTTTGAAGATAAATCTTTAGCGAAATGATGATTGCACGGGTCAGGGAAGTTTCACTTTTAAAACCTGCAATATTCTGTAATACACGGAGCATTAGAGCTAGCAGCCTCGTGAACTCTCTAGCTGGTATGGGGATCATGACGTTCATGTTTAACAGACCAATTACACACAATTTACAGTTCCTCGCGCCATCTTGAAAGGTAAACAAGATTTTGCATTAAAGCAAGGATGGAGTTGTACTTGCAAGACCATTTTTAACAAGTTTAACAACCATATATTCACAAGCTAAAGTCTCTATCGATATCATTGCAAGCTCCACTCTATCCTCGCTTGATAAAAAGATCTGGTTACCCTTCAAGATGGCGTGAGGAGCTGTAAATTGGTCTATCATTCGAGGTTATATATTATACTTCTCGCAAAGCTCGAACCATTGAACAATTTCATTGATTACGATAGCATGTGTAACTATTTTGTAATGCAATAATTTCATCTTCTCTTACCAGATAAAAGATAACATGATAACCCATATGGCAACGGTTAATGTTACAGACATGAAGAAGCTTATCCAAGTAGCATCAGTTGTAGCAGGTGTTACAGAAAACAGAACAGAGCTATCAGAGAAATCCCAGGTAGCAATCTATATTCATCTGTAAAATAGTATATACATCAGTCAAAACATTCTTGATGCGTAGTGACTTCAGAATTGTTTCCTTTTGTGACGTTGCTCATGTGAAGTTCAATATTCTTGAACAGTCCTTCCTGAATATTCATGTACAATAATTATTTGACAATGCTGGTTCGTATAGGTTATCTAGCGGATTTTGTATAAGTGGGAAACTTACAGCACTGTCAAACTATAGCTACAGCACGGGCACAGTTTGGTATTCTGTAACAACGGAAGTGGCTTCCCATTGTTCGAGTGCATCAGTCTCATACAAGCACAACGTAGAGTTACGGTTACGGCAAGATACTGTACGGCTACACACAACATGACGAATTTATTTCCCTCACTGATACTCATGAGTTATCATGGTGTTGTAATAGAAATAAAAATGTTGACTCTATTTTTCTGCTTTCCAATTGATTCTTCTTTTTCATTTTTTAAAATAAGGGTAAATCAGTTAGTGTCCTTGAATCCATGACTGCAGCTTTCCATGACATTCCAATTGATGTTAAAAAAGGATCATCGCGTATGATGAATGAAGCAAGTACGAATCTTTTACATGGTATGGGTAATGTCCTAGATACCTATTCCTTTTCCGCTGAAGCCCTTGTAAATGAAGAGGATCTTCCTTTTCGCAAGAATGACACCGAAAAAGAAAAGGTAACTGAAACTGCATTCTTTTTTTGCGAAATGCGTTTTCACGTCTGTCTGTACTGTCATTATCAGGGTTATAGTTTCTTTTCCTGGGAAATGAAATATATCGGCTCATGCAAAAATATAAATATTTTCAGTGCCTAACAAGATGGCCGCTATGATAATCCATTATTGCCACGACTAAAGAAAATACTAAAGAAAATGTAATTTACTGTTTTTAGAACGCATTTTGCTACGCCTCAATGTGTTTACAATCAGTGGAGGACTTTTTCGGGCTGCATTTACTTTAAAGCACAATGCATGGCAGCAGCTTACAATCATGAGAGATAATTAGTACATTAATGTTATATATGCCTCCAATTGGAATAGGCTGTTGAACAGGGAAACACTTCCCTACTATTTGTCACTTTTAGTGCTAACGGTTAACCAGAAGTACAATGACTGTACATTTGAGTCATTCACATTAGTTTACCAGGTTATAAAGCCTTTCCACTTTTACGGTTGCCGTAATCACAACTCAATTTTTGTCATCTCTTCATTATTCAAAAACTCGCTTTACTGCTTCTGTTGCCGTGATCATCATATTGTTTTCCTTTTTTTTTCAGTAGTATTATTTATCTTATAAGGGGAAGGGAGACTGAGGAAGGTCATCCATTTAATCAATTTTCTTATCATAATTTCTAAAATGCGCTCAGCGCTCAGAACAAATATTTTGTTTTGTTTTAGAAGCTCAACAAGAAAGCTATTCAAAAGGTGATGAAATTAATCGAGAAAGTAAGCGACACTCTGCTATCAACCAAGAACCCAGGAGAAAATGCAATTCGAGTGACAACGCAGAAGATAGAGATGGTCGTTCAAAGAGGACTTGTGGAGGAAATTGGTAAAGAAAGCCTCAATGTTGACGGCGGTGGTGTAATGCTTCCAGATAGTAATACTTTGTTTGGTAGCCATAAGAAAAGTCCTCTACACGTAGACACACAGGTATGAAGAGCTGCCTAGGGCAAATGACGAGGCACATGACTAAGAATAAGATGACTTGCAATGAATTAAATATGTTTAAAATGTTAATATTGTTTGATAACGAAATGAAGGAAAATACCTATATCTTTTCCGAGAAATTCAAATAATACTGATGGGTTAATGAAATGATATCTGATAGTAGGAAGGTTGGATGAATATCGGTCGACTCTGCAAAAAGAGAGTCCAAGATTCCTTAAGTAAATGGAATGTGCAACAGTTAACAGAAAACATAAAAACCGTCTTGAAATTTATTTTGTTTAACAGAGAAAGGTATACCTGGCTTACGTAACGCGTTTCTTTTAATTGACTCCTCAGTTGCTACTTTTCAAGAATAATCCATTTACATGGGATAAAAGCGCAAAACAAGTAAAATCCTCGGTTTTGAATATCGAACTGAAGGACGAAACAGGAAAAAAGCTGATAATTGAAGGACTTCATAAAGAAGTAGAATTGCTCATTAAAAATCCACAAGGACAAGCCGAAGCCCCACCTTTTAGCACCTTTTGTAAACCAAGTATTAATGGCAGTATGCAGTATCATACCACCAATATAACTGGCGAGGACACGGGTATTCATTTAACAGTTGTGCCTGAGAATGGAAAACGTTTTGAGGTTTACGTGGGATTTAAAAGAAGACCAACCATCGTTAACTACGATTACAAAGCAATGGTTCCTGATACCTCACATTGCAACACGTCTTTACCGGACAACTTCACTGAAAATTATATAATTGTTGTTCCAGCTAACGTAACCAAATATCCAGGAACCTATTTCATCGGTATAAGAAACCCTGTAACAAAAAATAGTAATGTCAAATCAAGGAAAAGAAGATCATGCTCAGAAACAGGGCGCCAAAAACGTTCAGTAGTTTGTGTAGAGTTCAAGGATCCACCCACTACTCCTGCCCCAACACCACAAACAATAATACCATCGTATGATCCAACAACCGATGTTAACTATACTATAACTATATCCGTCAAGTCCTGCTTGTATTGGTCAGTAACAAAAGAAAAATGGACCAACTATGGATGTCGGGTAAGTATATATATATACGTTAATGTAATACTTTATAATTGGAGATTGAACATCATCAATATATCAATGTAAGGCCCATTTCAAACGTCGCGGAACTTTTTAGATACCAAATGCAATGAAAACGAAATATAACAGGGCCGTAGCATCCTCATTGGCTGTGCCGGTTGGAGGGGCTTATTAGCGTATGGCTTGGTTCTAAAGCTTTTGATTATTTTTCAGTGTTAATTGTACTTTACGACCTGGACTTATATAGGGGGCTGCTACTGCTCCTGCTCTTGCTACGACCCTGCATATTTAGGCGCTTTTCTTTGATCTAATTAGATTCGGAACATAACAAGTTCGACGTTTGAACTGAGCCTAAGAAGCAGCCAGTTTAATGGACAATCATCAAATTTCGAAAGATAAAGAAGCAAACAATCGAAAAAAGGGTTTTTCACGCCCAAACATATTACAGGAAAAAAAAAGCTTATAAGCAACAAAATAAATGCAATGGAACAAGTCTACTAATGCTTCAAATGACTATTCTGGCATTTTTTAGGTGTCCACCAGAGCCGTAAATGATTCTTTGGTATGCCTTTGTAATCACATGTCATCGTTTGGCGGTGATTTCTTCGTGGCTCCAAATCCTATTGACTTCGATCAAGTATGGGCAGGGTTAACAAGCATCGGCCAAACCAAGAACTTTGTAGTGCTGGCAACGTTATGTACTTTATTTTGTTTGTACATCATTACTGTAATTTTGGCCAGAAGAGCGGACAGAAATGACAAACAAAAGGTATGGTAAACTTCTGATTCATTTACTTCAAAAAAATACAGCTTTTTCCAAAGCTTTCTAGCAGCATGTAAAAAAAATACTGTAGTCAGGAACCCAACAGCCTGTTTCTTTACTAAATAAAGCAGCTACCATATGTTGATGCATAACATCAATATAATGATATCAAATACCAAATTTATATGAGAAATCAGTGGGATAAGCTTTAGGGGGATAAGCTTTGCTGTTATATTTACAGAAATATATAATAATGGAAGAATTCGTTGTTTTTAGATAACACAAGCAATACCTGTCTCGGAAGTAACAGACGATAGTTACTGCTACGAAATCACCGTCTACACAGGAATATGGCGAAGATGTGGTACTACTTCTAACGTGGCAATGAATTTGTGCGGTGAAGACTCTGAAACGGGAACTGTATCTCTATCATACACCGCTATGTGCGACAAGCAACTCTTTGGACGGGGCAGTGTAAATGTCTTCTTGTGTTCTGCACCTAAGAGTCTCGGAGATTTAAATCACATCAGAATATGGCACGATAATTCAGGGGACCATCCTGCATGGTTTCTAAGGCAAATCGTTATTCGTGACATTCAAACGGATACAAAATGGTTTTTCATTTGTAACAAGTGGCTTGCACTGGAAAAAGATGATGGCAGGATTGATAGAATCTTATATGTTGCTACTGACAACGAAATCAATGGATTTAAAAACAAGTTCTGTAGCAGAGCTGTCACGGGCATAGGTGATGGACATCTTTGGGTTTCTGTAGTAACAAGACCCCCAACAAGCCCATTTACGCGTGTTCAGAGGGCGACGTGCTGTCTTTGTGTCCTTATGACAGCCATGGTTACCAACGCCATGTTCTATCAGTTTGGAGAAGAGTCTAAAGATTCTTTCAAGTTTGGCCCTCTAATCGTGAGCTTGAAGCAGATAATAATTGGTATCCAGAGCAGTCTCATCGTCTTACCGATAAATATCCTAATAGTTTTACTATTCAAAAACGCTAGGTCTAAAGACGAAAACTCCATTAAACCAAACAACTCTGATGTTTCTGCTGCCGATGGAAAGAAGAAGAAAAAGTCTGGTTTGTCTTTGCCACATTTTGTGGTATATATTGCTTGGACTCTTGTCATCTCCGCATCGCTGGCATCTGCAGCCTTTACCTTGTTTTATAGTATGATGTGGGGAAGAGAGATCTCGAACCAATGGCTTACTTCCATCTTGGTTTCCTTCTCACAAGACGTCATCTTTATCCAGCCATTAAAAGTCATCGTTGTGGCAGTGTTATTATCCTTTATTATTAAAAAAGCACCAGAAGAGGAAACGGCCAAAGATAAAGGTACCGAGAAAACTCTTGCAGCTAAAAATTATTCTAGAATCGCTGGGGAAGTCAAGGAGCCAAAATCACCAAAGAATGAAGAATTGGAAACATTTCGTCAGTACAGGGTGCGCGTGCTGATGATGGGTAGAACCTTGATCGAACTTTTCTTTTACCTCATGTTTGTATGGATGTTGATGGTCATTTGTTATGGAAGTCGTGATGTTGGAAGATATTGGATGACAAGTGGTATAGAAGACATTTTGATAAAATTTGACAAGGTAAGAGAAGTATACACCAATTTAACTAGTGATGAATCCATTGTAACGAAAAGACATCGTGGCTGTACCACAATGTTTTGTAAACATAGATCCCAAAATATAACATTTCGATATTGATTGACATTTAACTACGAATTTGTAATGTAGCAATTTAAATTGATACACCTAATTGACAATCGTTGTCGAGTTCAAAATTATGGAACATATAAGCTAAGACCGAAGAGGAATCTGGAGATAGGTATTCGGCTTCGGACAATTAAGCATTCAATTTCAGAAAATACACTTATATTTTTGTAGAATTTGCTTGGACGCTGATAAAACATCGAAATTCATAATTGTGAGAAAGACTGGATCTTCGTTTGATAAATTGGCTTAATGACCCTTTCAAAGGAAATATCACGTCTAAAGAATTGAATTTAGTAAGCCGGTTTGACTGATCTACCATTTTTGCGCATCCTCTTTTTTTAGGGCTTGGTCCTTATCTTTGTTATTTATCAGGCAAGTAATCCATCCATAAAAGCAAAGCCAAGAATACTAAATTGATTTTTTTTGTATTAATAGGTCAAAAACGAAAATGGTTTTTGGAACTGGTCAAAGACAATTCTCGTTCCAGGACTTTACAACGCACAATGGTATAATGGCAAAGAATTCGAGTACAAGGAAGGTTTCATCTCTAACAAGGCTGGATATTTGGTTGGCATGCCTCGTATTAGACAAGTGCGGGCGATAACAGGTTTGGCTTTACTTGTTTGATTATAATCCGATATTTGAGACATTTATTTCCGAGTTTTAATTTTATGGTTCTGTAGCAACGCTTCTTGTTTCAAAACCAACACTGCAAAATTATAATTTTACCATGAAAATGATGATTAGTGCATCTCTATTATAGCCAGCATTGCTTATGTACAGTTCTATTTAACTTAAATATTGATATTTGTAATGCAAGTATTTTTGCAGCACTGAATATCAAGGAATAATTCATATTTTGATACACCTCAATACGTGACAAAATATTGTTCTCATATTTACAGATGAATGCCCAGTAAAGTATCTGTTTCCGCACTTCACAAGTACGTTAAATCCATGCGTACCACCATACTCATTTAAAGCTGAGGACCAAACCTTGTACAATTTGCCTGGTTGGTATCCGTTATCAAACAACGAGACAACGTTCCTCTCCGAATTCGAACTGTTTAAGGTTTGCCCACGTCCTTGGCGCTATCGAACGGCTAATGATCTTCATAACCTGCCCTTCCAAGGTGAAATTGATCTGTACGGCGGTGGAGGGTACATAGCTGACTTGGGATACACTCAAAGTTCTGCCTTGCGTGTTATAGAAAACCTGCAGTCGAATTTCTGGATTGACGAAAAAACAAGGGCAGTTTTTGTGGAGATTTTTGTCTTTGAGCCTTCGAGTAGCTTCTTTAGCGCCGTGACGTATCTTTTTGAGAAGTCACCGATGGGAGGAGCTGTGACGTATACCTCAATTAAAACAATGTCACTATATGGCGCAAGGTCACACGGACTGCAATCGTTGTATGCAATATGTGAGCTTGTACTTATCCTTATTGTCATCTATTTCATTATTGCTGAACTGATCAAACTTTATAGACAGCGATGGGGATACTTCAAATGTCCATGGACATGGGTCGAAATAACCCAAGTACTCATTTCGATAGCAACCATCGTACTGTCAATATTCCGCCGGTATCATGCCACGCAGCTGGTCAACCAGGTTCACAAAAACCCTTTTATGACATCCAGCTTTCATTACGCAGTAATGTGGTCTGAAGTTGAGGGGGCGCTTATGGCAATTCTTATCTTCATCATTACTGTGAAGCTGCTACGAATTCTGAAGTTTAACCAGCATATCAGCGTATTGGCAAGAAGTATGGCAAAGTGTGGGAAAAAAATCATGTCTTATTCGGCAATTTTCCTGGTCGCGTTTCTAGCCTTTGCTCAAGTTGCCATACTGGTATTTGGGTCAACAGTCCCTGCATACTCGAGTATCGTCCACGTCTTCCGTGCTCAATTCTCGATGTTTATTGGTGGGGAAACAGATTACCAGTCATTGAAAGCTGCAAATTCTGCGTTGGGTCCAATCTATTTCTTGACGTTTATGACAGCTATGGCTACCATTTTGATAAACATGTTCTTGGCAATCTTGAATGAGGCGTATCGAGAGGTGCATGCCTTGAAGGACATCGTGCCTGAAGAATATCAAATGCTTGTCGTGTTTCTTGACTACGCAGGTTTACGCATGAGAAGGACCTTTGCCACATTGAAGGAAACTAAACTTTTCCCTTCAAAACATAAATACGAGATCAAAGAACATTTGTTGACCTATGAGAATGAGATGGATCAAAAGTATACTCCTCTTGACTTTGGTGATGATGAACACTTTTCTAGAAAATTTGACGAAGAGGACGCCGAAGACAACATGATAAGTGCAATGAAAGGATGCTTCCAGGCCCTTCGATACGACCTTGCAAATCTAATGTCTCGTTCAAAAACATACAAAGTCCACAAAGCTTCCAAACAAAACGATGTCGATGATCGATGTCGTTGCCAAGCACTGAAAATGAAAGCAAAGTCAATTTCCTGCAGCCTTCACAACCTTACTGACGACTTCCGTAAGAAGCAGCACAAAGATGAAGTTAAGTTGTTGCACGACTATGAAGAAGGATATGACGCCACTCAGGATGAATCGGATATCACATACTCCGACTCCGACACTGAAATGTACCAAGGTAGATATCCATTATTGGCAAAACCAGACCGGGAAACAAACATCTGAACAATGTTTGAAACTTTAATTATACATTTCATAGACAACGATATTAGTGCATGATTTGCTGAATACAATAGGTGCATGTCGTGGGAAATACCTGATCTGACGTAATATGTTAGAAACAATAAGACAGGAATGGCAATACTTTAAGGTACGAAGTGTTATGTAGGATCGATTATTATAACAATGACTATCAACAGAATGGAATAAAAGCAACAAAAGTTACTAGCAGTAACTCTAAAAACATCGAAAACGGTATAAAAAAAAAGTAGAAAGATTTTGGATGCAATAAGTAAAGTATTGTTATTAGCCCGTCTGAAGTTTCAAATAACAAGTACGTTATTATAGTCGCAATATATAGTTAGCATGTGATAAATAAATGTATCTACTCAAAATCAGAGCTTTACTCTATATCTGTCGGCAACCTTTAAAAGAAAGGAAAATAAAAAGACCTAGTAAACCAACAGCGCTATGGGACATTTTGCGGTCATATTCTTGGTTTTCACTCATTCCTAAGGGAATAAAATGACAAAGAGATGGCGGCCATGTTGGTGTACCTAACAATAGAAGCTAATGAAAAATCTTTTGTTAACGGTACACCAACATGGCGGCGATAACGTCACGTGCAAACAAGTATTGCGTGGGTTTACATAAGTAACTTAAATATTATTCATCATATATTTGAATCAAATATTTTGTTGGAGCTTGGCTCGTTTTGTAAATAAAAAGCCTTGTTAGATAGGCTATAGTTTGCTATAGCTTAGCAGCGTAAATTCATTGTTTGATATTACTTTCAATATATATATAAGTTTGGAGTAACAACGTTCAGTATTCCTAGGTGGTGTTGTTTCCAAACAAGGTAGATAATAGACCCTTTTCGCTATCGAAATACCGCTGTGTTGACTGACTACAGACTCATTTGACTCAGGGTTAGCCCCGTTTATGAGTAAATTATTCATAGGTACTAGTGAAAAACCGTGGAATTTAAAAGTGTTGTATTGTTATGGTTGTGCATTCTTTGCTTTTCTGTTGGTATTTGTGAATAATTTACTCATAAACGAGGCTAACCCTGAGTCAAATGAGTCTGTAGTCAGTAAACACAGCGGTATTTTTCGAATGCGAAAAGGGTCTATTAGCTTTGTCATACCTTTACTGAACCTTCCAATAAAGTCTTACCTGAGAAGTAAACTCCAGAATAGATCCAATCT